>JAWQEG010003570.1:0-68930 GCA_033782935.1 Petrolisthes cinctipes | reverse complement strand
TTAACGGGCACATTGGTAGGCTCCTGATTCCTCCTAACTAAGCCAGAAAACAGACCTCTTCAATGATCATAGGGGATCTGTTTCGTGGCATAGTTTGGAGGAATCAGAGACCTTCCAATTCACTCCAATTCTCTCTTGTTGGGGGAATCTGGAGTGCTACCGAGTCCTCCAATCTACGTCAGGGAACAGGACCACCTAATGTTTACTAATACAGGATCCGTTTCGCAGTAGAATTTGGAGGAATCAGTAGCCTTCAATTTACTTACGATAAACAAAAACAACAACACAGGGATTATCATTAAAGGGGGTATTATAATTTTGGTACACTGGAGCCTCATGATTCCTCCAAAATATGCGAGGAAACAAGCCAGATTATCTAAATATAGGCGACTTGTTGTTGCTTAGAATAGCTTGGAGAAATCATCCGCTCCAAAATGTGTCAATACTATAATAATTACCTACTGTGCAGTTTTGGTAAATTTGGAGCAACTGAGTCGCCCAAACTATTCCAAGCAACAGGCCATCATTACTGTTGTTAATCTAATCCTGTTTCCTGGTATACTTTGGAGGAATTATGGCACTCCAATGTACCCAAAGTGTATTATTACCCCCTTAAGGCTGGAGTAAACGATTATATCAATTAATAATAACCTTAGTGCCATATAAATCAATAAGAGGAAGTGAAGGTGAACAGAAAATCTATAGTGACAATAATCAATGTACCGGGTACGTTATTAGCAACAAAATTAACAGTATACAAACATACAGACACAGACACAGACACACACAATGTAATACGACAAATAATGACATGTTGTATACACCACCACTAGATGAAAACAAAAAATTACATTATTATGTATATCCTATTAATAATTATAAAACATATCAAATATAATAACCCAATGAGGAGAGTCATTTAAGTTTACAGTACACCTTAAGTATATATATATATATATATATATATATATATATATATATATATATATATATATATATATATATATATATATATATATATATATATAAACGACAGAAACTTCAAATTATAAATATGCATAATAACAGAAGAATATACAAGAAGATGTGTATTTGGATGCCAAAATGACTAAGATAAACAAGAAAACTTTCACTCGCCAAGCACCACGAAGGATGGGACACACACACACAGGGTGTCACTTTCAGCAAGTTTCAGTGTCCAACTGACCTACTTTTTTCTTACTCTATTAATGTTTATGATGATGTGTATCTGTTAATGAACAACACACACACACACACATACATACATACACACACACACACACACACACACAGTCGTCTTATGTGTATGAACCACAATAAAACTAAACAGACTGGAGATCCAACTACCAATGAGAGAAGGATAACACAGTGACAACCTTTCACTATCTTCGTAAGAGGCGACTAAATGAAGCGCCGTCACTGATTTCAATACGGATGGTCCCTTCCCCAGATGGTATTTTCCTCTCCAAAAGGACCCTGCCTATTTTGTCTGCCTGATTCCCAAATTTTACCAGACGTACACACGGGTAAAAGAAAAAAAATATATATAGCCACAGTCACGAACCAAAATATATATCCAGGTCAGCTTCAAATTGCCTGATGGAGTTATTAAGGACCCTGTGATCGTGTATGGAAATTGAAGGCTACTGATTCCTCCTGACTATGCCACGAAACACAATTCTTTCATCAAGGTGGTGTTTCGTGGCAATATTTGAAGGACTCATTATTTTATCTCCAATTTTCTGCCTACATTACAGATGAACACCAGCAAATAATTATGAGACAGGTTAAGCGTTGTAATAATTGGTTTACACGGGTTTGTAGTCAGATAATTCCAAACATCAACACGATCTGGATGGATACATATAATGGCTCGTGACTGTACTGTAAACTCCACAACGCCAACCATTCTCACACCTCCGACGACTGACTGACTGATACTGGAAAAGAGCCCCAACAAAAACAACAACAACAACACACACGAGCTACAGTGTTTGTTTAGGATACCATTGAGTTCCCCACTTGACCGATAGTGTGTGTGTGTGTGTGTGTGTGTGTGTGTGTGTGTGTGTGTGTGTGTGTGTGTGTGTGTGTGTGTATCTGGGTCTGTGTCTGTGTCTGTGTGTGTGTGTGTGTGTAACAGTAAAAATAAATCATATAAAAACATGCATCTTTGAGGACAAGACTATAGGGTAAAAACCAGACAACTTTATCGAGACCTCTACGTATGTCAATCCCTATTACACCCCATAACGTAACCAACCCCTGCTCTCAACATTCAATTGTATTTTGTAAGACCTGAGTTTGTGCCGTTATCCCCTTAAGGACCCTGTGATCGTGTATAAAAATGAAGGCTTCTGATTCCACTTATCCATGGCACGAACCAACCTCCTTCCTTATAGGTGTGTGTGTTTCGTGGCAGTAGTTGAAGGACTCGTTTATCTTCAATTTTCTCACTACATCACAGGGTCCCTTAATTAATGACATATTGTTTAATGTACCGATTTATAATAATAATAATAATGATATATATTCTGATAAAATACACTCAAATATTATGCTTTTCTGCCAGTGTAAAATGCATCATACTGTAATAAATAAACCTATATATATATATTATGTACATAAAACCCAACCACAGGGGTTCACTGCAGGTGGTACAGGCGGCAGCTCTGATGGTATGAAGACTTGCAGCAGCAGATATATTAATTATTTTTTGACCAGATCATAATGCACTGGTTGGTTCCCTCTTCAATTATATATATCCCTTTAACTCATGTTTCGAGTACAGTATAGTTCTATGTTATATATTTTTAGATCATTAATTTGTAGTTCAAATGTTTGTTGTAATGACTGTCTTGGTTGACTTCCTTATATACAAGGACATAATTATTAGATTAGTAATGAGACGAGTGAGGGAGTCGGTGCATCTTTGCTAATAAATAAGTATAAATAACAAATGATTAAAAAGATGTACTGTAGGATTGATTTTTCTGGACCGTATTCCTAGTCGTTTAAACCACGTCTTTAAATACCCAAACGTCTTTAAATATCCATGGGGGAGAGGAGGGGAGGGAGGGGGGTTTAACAGTGGTTGGGCTTGTGGTATATCGAAATAATTTTTAAAGGCACTAATGGAGTTGGTTGGATGAATCTTAAGGGACCCTGTGATGCAGTCAGAAAATTGGAGAGAAGCGAGTCCTTCAAATATTGCCACGAAACACACACACCTATATGGAAGGAGCTTGTTTCGTGGCATGGTCAGGAGGAATCAGAATGCTCCTATTTTCATACACGATCACACACAGGGTCCTTAAGAACACATCATAGTCAAGAGGAGGAAGTAAATGGTGTGTCTCATTCAGCAAGGGTATCTCATTACTGAATCCTCCAATCTATGTTATTACTATTACTATTCAACTATTGTAAAACAAATTCCCGGCCCATGTACTCAAGTTTCCTGGCAGAGTTTGGAGGAATCAACAACAACCCATAAGAGAGAGAGAGAGAGAGAGAGAGAGAGAGAGAGAGAGAGAGAGAGAGAGAGAGAGAGAGAGTGGTTGGTTGGCTAGGAGTACGGCCCTTACCTTAATTAATAATGGTGTATGTATGTATGTATGTATGTATATGTTACAACACCTGGGAATCAAACTAAACACAGGCCTATATTGGTAAAGGGTTCGATTCCCAGGTTGTTGATAATTATTATGATACTGTGTGATTATATTATTATTTGGCAATGACGTCATGATTGTGCTGCTGTTGTTGCTACTGTTGTTGTTGTTGTTGTTGTTGTTTCCTTGCTGCTGAGTCAATGAGAGAATAAACCTATATATACTTTGCACCACTCTGTAAAAATTATGTATAGGTACTTATAGTGTTTGTGGCGAAAAGCATACATAAACATACATTTTTTTTTTTTTTTTTTTTTTTTTTTAAGTGTGCCAAAGTACGCAAGTCTGAGGAATGTTGTTTTCTATAGGATACACCTTAGGACTTGATCTAGTACTAACCTTACCTCAAATCTCACACACACAAAAAAAAATATATATATATATAGATAGATAAATTCATTCAGTGTTAGGGAAACGCATTATGCAAACGTAAAAGCACACTCAGGACTCAACCTAGCAAATGTGTTTGGTTGGTTGTGTGGATAGAAAGATAAGTTGGTTGGTGGTTGGGTATGTGGATGAATGGTGGTTAGTGGTTGAGTATGTGGATGAATGGTAGCTGTTGTGGTTGGTTATGTGGATGAAAGGGTGATTTGTGGTTGGTTATGTGGATGAATGGTAGTTGGTGGTTGGTTATGTGGATGGAAAGATTGGATGGTTAGTTAGTTGGTTATGTGGATGAAAGGGTGATTAGTGGTTGGTAAATGGATGAATGGTAGTTGGTGGTTGGTTATGTGGATGAATGGTAGCCAGTGTGGTTGGCTATGTGGATGGCAAGATTGATTGGTTAGTTGGTTAGGTGTTCCAATGCACCAAAAGTATAATACACTATCCCCTTAACTTAATATTGTCGGTGAAATGGAGAGAGACTATTGTTTGTTGATTCCTCCAATGTCTATACAACTCAACTCAACAACAAGACAGAAATAACTTGGGGAGATCTGTTGTTATCGTGGAGTTGGCCATAGTAGCTAGCATCGGTCAGTTTTGTTCCTAATACTCAAAGGGATGGGAATTGATGAAGGGATAGTAGGGAGACTTTTTTGGGGATCATGAGTGTGACTTTTCATTGAGGGTTAAAAAAAAATACAACACACACACACACACACACACACACACACACACACACACACACACACACACACACCTTCACCTTCATAATATCACCAAGCTGAGGTCAATAATAATAAGGTCAATGATGTACAACAATTTAATGATTCTTCTTCACTCACTCACTTTCTGACGGTCAATGAGAGAGAGAGAGAGAGAGAGAGAGAGAGAGAGAGAGAGAGAGAGAGAGAGAGAGAGAGAGTCAAACCAAACGTAATCAAAATGCACACGAGTCCCACGTATTACCTTCCTCTATATTATTACTGAGATAACATACATGCAATTCACCCTGTATATAAAGAATATATAAATAGAAACACCCACGTATTTTCCTCCCTCAAATTAGACACCCAGGAATTCATAATTACTTAAATGGCCACTGAAGCATAAGTCATATAATCATTACAAACTCACTGGTAGCACACACACACACACACACACACACACACAGTGAAGGCATGCATAGGTATCATTCCTTCCCACATTTAACTACAACCAAATTTACCCCAGTACTGAGCCACGCAAGGACCAGAGTCAATCAATCAGTCAGTCAGTATCCCGTGTGAGACGCGAGGCAGAAAGTGGTTGGTTAGGTTAGTTTTCTCTGCAGGTAAAAGTCAGTTCGTTGGTCACCAGGGCTGGCCTTGGTTCAACCCTTTCCCCTCGCTCTCTATAGGGACACTGTTGGGAAATGGGAGAGGAGAAAGCCACATCAATATTGGTCCTAGTCTAAATATAAAAATAACAAGAGATTAATTATGGTTGGGGGAATAAGATAATGGCCACTTAATTTTGTCATCCTCATCACCAGCAAAAACAGATCGTTGGTGGAAGTAGAAGAGCAACATGCGAACAGAAATATTTATGTGTGGGGGAGTATGAAAGAAACCCTGAAGTTATGTCACGCTCGAAAACGAAAAACATCCATAACATTACAACCACTACATAACAACATCCACTACATAACACATCCACTACATAACAACATCCACTATTTAACAACATCCACTACATAACATCCACTACAAAAAATCATCCACTACATAACAACCACTACAAAAAACATCCACTACATAACACATCCACTACATAACACATCCACTACATAACAACCACTACAAAAAAACATCCACTACAAAAAATCATCCACTACATAACAACATCCACTACAAAAAATCATCCACTACATAACAACCACTACAAAAAACATCCACTGCATAACATCTATTTTCTGTCAAAGTTTGGAGGAATCAGCAGCCTTTCAATTTGCCAACAAGAGAAGTCTACCATTAACCTAGCACTACATAAATAGCTTACAATACATACATACATACATACATTTATTTACCTTTGCATTTTATCCACCAGTGTGTAAACTCCAATTTATGTGTTAAGACTGCAACCCTTTATAGCCTTTACTGAATATAAGGTTTGTAAATTGTCTGTAAAACGGTGTAAATATCCCTGGAATAAGTTACCTATATAGTGATCAACCCCTCTACTGAGCTTTGCCAAAAAATTAGAAGGGTTTTATCTCCACACAATATTGTCGATAAGCCTATACAACTCACCCTGTAAATCCAACCTTTGTACATACTTCTAAACTAATCATTAATTAATTTTGCAGGTATACAGAGTGAGGGAGTTAGAGCACATGATGAGAGAAAAGATATGTTTTATATATATTAAGAAATAATAAAGAGAAGCTCCCACCAAACAAACAAATCAATAGACATACATACATACAGACACACACACACACAGCACTATATTATCAACTAAACATATATGTATAAATCAATCAATCAAACCTACATTAACATATTATTATTATGATTATTCACTATAGTTACTGGCAATTTTAGAAGCCTTGATGTTTGTCGATGTGAACAATGTATAGTGTGTATACTTACTTACCTATATAGGAGCCAAGAGTCACGTGTTATTATACCACTACTACTACTACTACTATTACTACTACTACTACTATGTATAGAGAGAATTATTCATACATACCAATATCAAAGGGTATTTTAACCGGTATGTGTGTTTACTTCAACACTATAGCGTCGTCAACAATCTAGAACCAAACAAACAAACAAATCCCAATACACAGAAAAAAAGATAGATTTATTTTGTGCATATTAGTTAAATCAGGGTTAATTCTCCCCCTCAAGCACAGTGGCTGCCAGATATATATATATAGATAACAGAAAAAAAGGGGGGGACAAATAGAGTTGAAAAGTGTGTGTGTACATATATAGATATATTATACTTGTATATGCATAGATCACCCACAGAATTGCTAGGAGATACGTTTTTGCTTGACGAATAATAATACAACACATAATAATATTATACACGATGGACGGAATTTTCGAGGAGAGATATTGTAATGTTGGTTTTCTTTTCCTAGGGCGTATTTCAACATAATATAACATAATACTGTAATGTGTACTTTGCTTTGTAGGAAGTTGTTGAAAGGCTCAGAGGTCAACTTGTCAAGCGTTATTTAGTCCCTGCACAACAACATAATGTATTAGTATATAGATATAAATATTTTTTTTTCTCCTCCCAGTGCTGAGGGGAAACATTTAAGGGGAAAGTTTGGTGTTGGTAAATCTGGAGCAACTGAATCCTCCAAACTATTCCAAGCAACAGAACACCATTATTTTTGATCTTCTGGTCCTATTTCCTAGCATACTTTAGAGGAATCAAGGCACTCCAATGTACCAAAAAAGAATTACCACCTTAAGGGACCCTGTGATGCAGTCAGAAAATTAGAGGTAAACGAGTCCTTCAAATATTGCCACGAAACACTACCTATAGGGAAGGAGAGTGTTTCGTGACACAGTCGGGAGGAAACAGCAGAAGCCTCCAATTCCCATACACGATCACAGGGTCCTTAATACCTACTAGAGTGATAAACAGTGACAACACCATTATAATTTCAATACACATCCCTAGATTCCATGTGTTAAAGATGGTCACGAACTCCCCTAGCATTACTCTACGTTCTCAGTACCGGGTATCGTATAAATTAATTCCTCTATCCTTCCTTTGTATAATATTAGTATCAATAATAATATATAAAAAACTAGAGTGCTAGAAAAAGATGCCACCAATTAATTCCCACCATTATTATTATTATTATTATTATTATTATTATCATCCTCTATACACTCCCAACTCCACAGCATAACCTTTGATAAGTATGCCAGGGTCATTCATACATATGCATAGATCATACATAGCGGTAAGCAATCACAAAGTTATCTCATCCACTGATTAGGGAAGGTTATGATTGCTTTCTAGTTTCTCGTATCGTGGTAATTAGAACGCTTGGCAAGGAGTCCCTGGTAGTGTCTCAAATAATTATTGTCACTGTTCTTTGGTTTTGATCATTACTTGGATTTCACGTGACCGGCAGAGATGACAGTCACATAGACAAGACAGACAGTTACACAGGCAGACCTACAGACAGAGAGACAGACAGACAGAAACAAACAACAACAGAGAGACAAATAGACAGACAGACAGAGAAACAAATACACAAATCAGACAGAGACAAACAACAACAACAATAGTCCAGGAGGGTATTATTATTAATGTGTTGTGTCACGAGCCGGGTTGTCGAAAATTCCGTCCCCCTCCACCACCCCTACCACGACGAGTTTGTGTTGAGCAGTGTTTGTGAGAGAATTAATTCATTAAGGCTGACGGAATAAAGATTGTGCAAATGTTATCTATACCGTGTTTTTTTTGTGGTTGCCTCTGTGTGTGGGGGTTTGATTCAATTTGGATATGCGGAGTTAGTTTTTCTCTTCCTTTCTTTCCTCCTCCTCTAACGTCCTTATTTCTCTCTCTCTCTCTCTCTCTCTCTCTCTCTCTCTCTCTCTTACTGCACGTGAAGGCTTGTATGGAGGCTAACGAAGGGCTAATTAACGAAAGGGTCCAGTGTGGAAAAAGCTTGTTTACACTTTTACTTACACACCCCATGCAGCAACACACACATGATGAGACCTAATGAATCCACATGGAGGAGGGAGAAAACAGACAGGCTGGGTCAAGGTCACACACATTAAGGACTCTGTGATCGTGTATGAGAATTGGAGGCTTCTGATTCCTCCTGACTATGGCATCCACGAAGCGAACTCCTTCCATACAGTAAATTTTGTTTCGTGACAATATTTGAAGAACTCATTTACCTCCAATTTCCTGACTACATCACAGGATCCCTTAAACACTTAACTTCTAGCCTAGGAGGGGAAAATATCTAAGAGGGGAGATTATCTATATGTTATGTAAGTGGTAATAATATATATATATATATATATATATATATATATATATATATATATATATATATATATATATATATATATATATATATATATATATATATATATATATATATATATATATATAGTAAGTGAGGACATTAATTGTTCGGTTAGAGAAATATTCTAAATGGGTTCAATGTGTTGGTGGGGGAATTTTATACATGGTAGTTATAGGGGTTATTACGAACTTTATACCGACTCGACCCCTGGTTCAAATATAAACTTTTGGAGTAAAATGGGCTGGAAAAGTCAATGAGACTATTTTTAAGGATATCCCATGGTTAGTTTTATTGCTCCACCCCAAACGTCATTATGATCATTTTTAGCATACACCACCTAGAGCAAAGGGTGGAGCCAGTATACAGTTCATAATAATGCTTCCGGAAAATTTACCCATGCAAAAGTAAAAAAGTAAAAAAGTTGGTATTATGGTAAAAAGCCTTTGAGGGGAGTATTAGGCTTGCAAATCCAGCATACATGGCCGTGTGACCCCAGCAGGACATAAATGCCACCCCAGCAGTTCGCCTCAGTCACAGATGGTGGCTCATGTGAACAATGAAGGACACATCAGTATGTAAGGATTGCCTCAGGATAAGCACCTCCTCGCATACGTCATTTGTAACCCCCCATCATAATAATGCTAATTCAAAGAGCAAAAACTGCAAAAATTTGCAATTTAAAGCAAACTAATATGCTATGTATAAATAAAAAAATAAAAAAGAAGAAGATGGGTGTAATATATACAAATGAATATATATATATATATATATATATATATATATATATATATATATATATATATATATCACATACATGTAGAATTAGTATTGATAAATTAATACTTCTTGTACATACTAAAGACAAGCATAAATATGTACAATACAACCCATTGCCCATCCCACATACTAAATATATAATCTAAGTCCCAACTCTCTTTCAAGACAGTCATCAATTTATCAGTCACACCAGGATCTCCATCACCCAAAGACGGAGTTCAGACTCATGGGGACTTGATTTACACTGCAATAGACAACCGGAGGCTGACGTTCCCCAACAAACCTACAACAGTGCAAAATGAAGTGATTGACTGATAGTACCACACCACAGGTATTGCATTGTGGTGGGAAACTATGATACACAGTATATAATATATGGTAACATGAGTTAAATGAGTGCAATTCATTCCAAGTCTGGCTGGTATTCGGTAAACAATATATTTTGTACAGTTGACCACTGTAATTCTTACACGGGCTATATATATATATACACCTCGGTCTCGTATAGAACGTCCAATAGGTCGATAGAAGACGTCGTTCTATGTGAAATCGTTCTATGTGATACATGTAACCTATGGGGAAAATCACATTTGGTCGATCAGTCACCAAAATTGTCCCTGAAATTAACATAAAATACTTTTCAAGGTTTTTCTTGCCTTAATCCTACTGTACAGGGATGTATGTAAAATGCATATTACAATTCGTATTAAGGTTTTGGCAGGTGACTCATGTGACTGAGACGAGTCGGCGGCATCCGTGGTGGTGGAGGTGGTAGGGGGGGGGGGGAGATAGTGCGTGATCATCGTTTGTTTTCTTTTATTAACCATACGCTGGTGTTTCCTTCTCCTTTCTCTTTCCGAGAAATAACTTCCTTCTTTATATCGAAGGAAATGGTCTTCCGTTTTGTAAATGCACCACCTGGCATGACTTAGTGTTGAAGCTGGTGGTTAACTCTTAATCACTAAAAACGAGCGAGCCAAACACGAAATTTCCCTAACTTCAACTTTAGAATTTTCCTTTATGCTTCAATAATTCCCTGTTTACTCTTGAACATTGACGGTCTTTTTGGTATTTCTTCTGGTAAGACTTTCCCTGTTTACTTTTGAACAATCTTTATATAATTTCCCCGTGTGAATTTCAAAATTCCCTAAAACAGAAATTTCCTTGCACCTGGCAACACTGGGTAGGGGGAAGGAGTGGGAACACACTCACCCACACTGTGCAGACGCCAGTGATATCATTTCCTGACACGTTCATTATGATTTCGCTCGTTTTGTATAAGAACTCCTCGGATTTGCTTCACTTATTTTCGCCACCCGTTCTATATGGATGCAATCGTTTTGTAAAATAATTTTAAGCTAATATTTTGGTCGCTCGTTCTATACGAGAATCGTTCTATGTGAACACGTTCTATATGAGACCGAGGTGTATATGGAAAGAAAAGTCATTATTCTGGAAGTACTGCAATAAATGGTTTACCATGTGACTTTGTAATTACAAAACAACAAAGCTAATAATATTAATGTTGTACTGCAGTTACCTAGTCTTGTTGTATACCCTCGAAACCAACACCGAGTTTACCAATTCTTGTGACCAATAGTACAGTCGGCGGCAAATGTCCTGTCACCACATCTACCAAGTCATGAATTAAGTATGGAAATATAAGCTTCAGGGGCTCGTAAACTGAATAAACATAGAAGTATATTAATTTACCCCTTGGATATATTATTTCTGTATGGTAAATGGATTTATTTAATGAATAACCTTTATGTTACCTTTTAAGAAGTGCTGCGTGAGGCGACACGACTTTTGCCGCCGACTGTACATTCAATTGGTAATATATTAGCAATAAGCATTTCAATGTATATAACTGGTCAGGTGGATTTGAAGGCAGAAGTGATTTACATTCTTATTCCCTGAACAATACACAGTTTACAAAGTCATGTGGTTGGCCAGATGGTGTGAAATCGATTACGAAGGGACAGTCTGCAACGAAATGTATGAGTGTACAAAAGTTAGGAGGTTATATATAGATTTTAATTGGGAGTTTTGGAGAGTCGAGAGTTTGGGATCTGTGAAGAGTTTGGGAGGTTGAGAGAGTTTAGAGTTTGGGGTTTGTGAAGAGTTTGGGAGGTTTGGAGAGTTTAATTGGGAGGTTGGTAGAGTTTAATTGGGAGGTTGGAAAAGTTTAATTGGAAGGTTGGTAGAGTTTAATTGGGAGTTTGGGAGAGTTGAGAGTTGGGAATTTGTGAGGAGTTTGCACACTGTTTGGTTAGGCACGAGACTCTTAGTAAATAAAATCTTCCAATCGAACCCATACCCCATGCGGATGCCAGCTGCGATGCTTTTTTTTATTTTATTAAGTTCTTTATTTACCTTTAGTACAAGCCCCAACACTCTGGGGAACGTTGTCGCTAAAGGCCATCATGAAGATATTTGATACATACCCCACATTATATAATTAATTAAGTTACCCATACACACTTCTGCTTTCAGGGATCAGAGAAAACGTAAGTTATATTGACTACTTGGGTAACTATATTATATGAACTGGAGCCAAGTATTTCCATTGTATTCCACATCTCACTCTCCTTCTCCATTTAGAAGTTTTCAAAGTCTATCCAGCTGATTATTTGCACCTGTGTGTGTGAGAGAGAGAGAGAGAGAGAGAGAGAGAGAGAGAGAGAGAGAGAGAGAGAGAGAGAGAGTGTGTGTGTGTTGCCTTCTTATCCAAAATTAATGTTTCTCATGCAAATCATATCATTATGCATTTACCATTCATATTGATATGCATTAAATAGCTGGCTTCACCTAGAATTGGTAAAGGTCAATATATGAGTCTAAACACGAACGAGACCAAAACTAAACTAACAGTGAACCAACAGTGGACCAACAGTAGGCAACAGGGTTCCAACAGTAAAAATAGTTGACCAACAGTAGAAAACAGGGTTCCAACCGTAGACAACAGTGTTCCAACAGTAGGAAGGAAACAGTGGACCAACAGTGGACCAACAGTAGGCTTCAGATCTCGGGCTGCGTCTCAGGTGGGCTGAGACTATGATATCCTACTGTACACTCTTGCTGACCAGAGACGAACGGCAAGCACCACACATACCCTGCATTCGAACTCAGCCTCTATAGGCGTACAGGGTGGGGAAATGAGCAATACCAGGCGATTCGAAGCTTTCTGATCCTCACACTCTGGTCAGAAATTATGTATCACGAGTGTACAGTCGGCGGCAGAAATCCTGTCGCCTCACTTGCTTCACCGAGACACGCAGCAGTGTTCATGGACTCGAGAAATACGCACGTTTTCTACACTTCATAATCTCGATTCTTAGAACATCGCGTGCCTTGGTGAAGCAAGTAAGGCGACAGGACTTTTGCCGCCGACTGTACTATCAAAGACAAAACTCGAGTCGTGAAAATTTGTGAAAATATATGGTACCTGTCAGGGCTAACAAAACAGGACACGAATATTACTGTGGTGGGGCTTTCATTAAGTTTCACGAGTTATATCAAATCATCGGACAAGACTGCGACACGACTTTTGTCTCTGATAGTACCTCCCCAAAGATGGAAGAAACACCTTCAGTAGATTTATAATACTTACGTCCACAGAAATATTAACTGTATTATATAAAATCACCACAGGATACCCAACACATACAGACGTAGAAGGTAAGGTGTGTGTGTGTGTGTGTGTGGATAGTCACTAGAAAATATCCTGCATCAGGTGATTGAATCTGAGCCATATTATGAGCGAATTTTTTTACTCTGTTTTACTGAGACTTTATAACAACTACAGTTTCACGTCATTGTTCCAGGCCGTTTTATTGTAAAGTACTGCAAGACTATTATGCGTAACAGTGCAATGTGCTCGTGCAGGTGTGTGTCTGTGTGTGTGTGTGTGTGTGTGTGTGTGTTCATTCATGCGTATGAGTGTTGTATGTTTGTACAATCCCAGCCTAAGTATTATATGCCTCAGTACATATCCAATGGAAAATGTTTTTAAAATTGTACTGTACTGTACCTGGTGGAAACTATTTTGTTAAATGCAAATGATGTGATGTTTTCCCATTAATGAAACACATTTTTTTTTCAAATATATATATATACCATATATATATATATATATATATATATATATATATATATATATATATATATATATATATATATATATATATATATATATATATATATATATATATATATATATATATATATATATATAATTAGATTTTTTTAAATACAGTACACAGCCCTTTCAAAGGGAAGTAAATATTTATATATTTCTGACACAAAATGAACAACACTTTCCTTATTTTACTCGTGTAGTTTCACACATTATATTATATGAACATTTTATTCATTCATTATCTATAAATTCCCTCATTACTTATTATTCATCTGTGTCATTCACTCACTCCCCCTCCTCCAATCCTGCCACTACCTGAAGAAAAATAGATCATAAAATATATAAAGTTGAGCTGAGGAAGATGCAAATTGAGCATCAACAATCATCTTATCACGAAAAAAAGGGATAGAAAAAATGGTAAGGAGAAGAGGAGACTATTGGTGGGTGAGTGTGGGGGAGCCTGGGCTAGCAAGGTGGGGGAGGAGGGGTGGGAATAGAAGGGAAGAATGGAGAGAGAGAGAGAGAGAGAGAGAGAGAGAGAGAGAGAGAGAGAGAGAGAGAGAGAGGTGAGGCAAAGGAAGAGGGAGGAAGAATCAGAGTTGGAGAGAGGTGGAGGACGAAGAGTGGTGAAGGAAATAAAAAAATGGAGGAGAAACAACGAGGAACGGAAGAATTGGAGAAGGAAATGAGTGATGAAGGGACGGACGAGTGGAGCGATCTCTAATCCCTATATATCACCACCTACTCCTCCTCCTCCTCCTCCTCCTACTCCTACTCCTACTCCTCCTTCAGTAGCCTAGGGCCCTTCCACCAAGCTTCTCTAATCCCCAGGGCCGGTGTGTGTGTGTGTGTGTGTGTGTGTTGTGGGGGATTTTTTCTTTGGGTGTGAGGAGTCTGGGATGTGTGTGAGGTGTGAATGGGAGTGAGACACAATGGATAGTGAGTGAGTGAATGGAAGCTGGCGAGGTATGTAAGTATAAGGACTTACCTGTACGTGTGATGAACGGACCGAGGTGAAGGAGGGTAAAAAGGATGACAAGTTGGTGATAGACGCTAACCCTAATTATTTACAGTACCGTATACAGTTCAAGTATTGGGACATTAGATGCAAACAGTAAAGTTTTTGAGATTCTCCTTTCCAGTATGAAAGTTTGTGATTCCTTACATTATTATTATCATTATTTATTTATATTTTCTTATTACAACAGGACCTAACACCAAGCCCAGAAGAATTATGTGTTTCCTTACAGATACTTTGTAATTTAATATGAAAGAAATGTCTTGCAGAGATTTAAATGTGTTTCTATGTACACTATGAACAGTTAGAATAAGTGGAATCAGTAAAGAGCATCGACTGTCTGGCTTTCTACTAGTATTTCTTGTAATTAATAATATAATAACGCGGAGTGGGGAATGGTTTAGAAGAGCTCAGCAGGTGAAGGAGTGGACTGGGCTCGAGTACACACACACACATACACACACACACACACACACACACAACACACACACACACACACACACACACACACACACCAGCTAGTCAGGTTTGTTTGTATACATGTTTGCTCACTGCCCTCATAATTATTAACATGCCACACCTGTACCCACACACTTGCTGCTGCATTAACGCCTGTGTGTGTGTGTGTGTGTTGTTGTTGTTATTGTTTACAGAGGCAGGGTTAGGTGTACAAATTGACTTAGCATGTACGGTAGGCTTGTATTGTACTTGAAAGAGGGTTGAACCGGAGCTTACAAATTTACAAGTTAGTTAAATTAATGATGTAGAAGGAAGTAATGTAAAAAAAAAAAATCTGGCAAATATAAAACAACACCCATAATAAAAAAAATAAAAGTTAATATTTTCATTGTATCTGAGAGACGAGACTGGGAGGTTTAATCGTGTTCGTTCATTTGCAAGTTATAAAACACAGGTAATTGTCTTCCTACACGTTGCGTTAAAAGCCTTTGATTAGGTTATTTCCTCAATCATCTGTGCTTTGTAAGTATTAAAAATCAGCGTAATTGGATTTCTTCTCACTGCTTTAATATTACTCTTGTTGTGCTAATTCTTTCTGTTCTGTTGTGTAGTTAATTGTCGCGGTATATCCCCTCCCTGATCAAAGGATGGTTGGTAGCCGCCGGGGAAAGGGAGGAAAAGGGGAGAAGAGGAGGAGAAGGTAGGGAATGGGGGAGGAAGGTAGGGAATGGGGTAGGAAGGAAGGTAGGGAAGGTAGAGGAAGGTAGGGAATGGGGGAGGATAGTAGGGAAAGGGGGAGGAAGGGGAAGGTATGGAAGGGATGAAGGTAGGGAAGGTGGGAGGAAGGTAGGGAAGGGAGGAAGGTAGGGAATGAGGGAGGAAGGAAGTAAATGGGGGAGGAAGGTAGGGAAGGGGGAAGAAAGGGAGAAGGTAAGGGCGGAGAAGGTAGGGAAGGAGAGGGGAAAGAATATAGTGGAAGGGAGGTGAAGGTAGGGAAGGAGGGGGGAAGGGGATGGGAGTGGGAAGGAAGGGGAGGGGGGTAACAGCTCCCCTAAACTGAATCTACTTTATGAAGGCAATATATCGTTAGCATATTTCCGTGTGTTGGTTGGGGGGTGGGGGGAGAAGGTAGGGCTACTGATTCCTCCAAACTATGCCACGAAACAAAATTATCTCCTATCAGCAACATTTTTGGAGTAATTAGGAGCCTACTTCACCACCACAATAAACTGTAATCTAAATGGTCTCAGACGCCTCCAAATTTAAGGACCCTGTGATCGTGTATGAGAATTGGATGCTTCTGATTCCTCCTGACTATGCCACGAAACACACAACCTCCTTCCATATAGGTGTGTGTGTTTCGTTGCAATATTTGAAGGACTCAGTTACCTCCAATATTTTCTGACTACATCACAGGGTCCCAGAATTAATCCCAAAGCTAATCGCCTCCAATAATAATCACATACATGCTACTGATTACTCCAATCCATGCCACGATACACACTCCCTACACACACACACACACACACAAACACATTCCTTCACACCCTATAAATACACACTCCCTACACACACACACACACACTCCTTCACACCCTATAAATACATACTCCCTACACACACACACACACACACACACACACACACACACACACACACACACACACACACACACACTCCTTCACACCCTATAAATACGTGTTGCTTAGTAGATTATAATTCCTCCAAACTGTGTCAGCAGAAAGAAAAAAATAAATATATAAGATGAAATAAATAAAAAACTCAGCATATTTAATCATATTTGTGGCACTGTTTGGAGGACTCTAGGTTGTAGTTTTCCTCAAATAATATTCCAATTTAGCATAAAGGAAGACCTACGTACGATGCCTTTGATAATGATGAGACAGCGGGCACTATGATACAAAAAAAAAAAAAAAAAAAAACAACGGCCTGCCTTTCCTGTCAAATAAAGCTCGTATCAAAATATTGGGAGGAAATTGTGTCAAAATATTCGGGGTGGGGGTGGGGGGCGAAATGTGTCAAAATATTCGCGGGGGGGGGGAAATGTGTCAAAATATTGGGGGGTGGGGGAATCGGGTCAAAATATTGGGAACAAAAAAAGTGTCAAATTTTTTTGGCATTAAAGCCCTTCTCTGGCCCCAAAAACTGTGCCAAATTGCTCGTGTGTGTGTGTGTGTGTGTGTGTGTGTGTGTGTGTGTGTGTTTGTGAGTGTTTTTGTCTGTGTGTGTGTGTGTGTGTGCGTGTGTGTGTGTGTGTGTGTGTGTTTTGTCTGTATGTTTGTGTGTGTATATGTGTGTGTGTGTGTGTGTGTGTGTGTGTGTGTGTGTGTGTGTGTGTGTGTGTGTGTGTGTGTGTGTGTGTGTGTGTGTGTGTGTTCCTAATTCTCTATCTTTTTATCTCTACCTTCCTCCTTTGTCCTACTCCTCTCTTCTCATGCCTATATCTCCCTCTCTCTCCCCTACCACTCCTACTGACCACCATTTCCTACCTCTCTCTCTCTCTCTCTCTCTCTCTCTCTCTCTCTCTCTCTCTCTCTCTCTCTAACCAAACAAGGTGGAGTTGGCACATGAATATACAAAACAGACTGGGGGCACGAGGGGGGGGGGGTAAGGCAAGTGGGTAAGGGGGGGTGAAGGCAAAGGGGGGCGGGGAGTACAAGGGTTAGAGAAGGGAGCAAGAGGGCAGAAAAGGGGCAAGTGGACAGAAAAAGAGCAAGAGGCAGAAAAGGTACAAGGAGGTAGAGAAGGGGCATTGGGGCAGGAAAGGGGCAAGGAATAAAAAAGGAGTAAGGGGGCAAGGGGGTAGAAAAGGGGCAAGGGGGTAGAAAAGGGGCAAGGGGCAGAACAGGGGAAAAGGGACAGAAAAGATACAAGGGGACAGAACAGGGGAAAGGGGGTAGAGAACATGGGTACAGAAGATGAGGAGGAGGAGGAGGAGGAGGAGGAGGAGGAGGAGGAGGAGGAGGAGGAGGAGGAGGAGGAGGAGGAGGAGGACGACGACGACGACGAGGAAGAAGAGGAGGAGGAGGAGGACGAGGAGGAGGAGGAGGAGGAGGAGGAGGACGAGGAGGAGGAGGACGAGGAGGGAGGGTGGATGAATTTGGAGCACCTACAACCAGTTATGTGGTGGTGGAGGTCGACAATTAGAGTGGAACACTAATGAGCGAACAGCCCCGGACCTTGTTAAGTGCTGCCTAATTTGTCTATGTTGACAATGGAACGTGGCTGGCTGGCTGGCAGGGAGTTGCATGGGTAGGAAGGCAGGGAGAAGGTTAGGGAGGAAGGGAGGAGGAAAGTTGGTAGGGAGGAAGGCAGGGAGGAAAGTAGGTAGGGAGGAGGTTAGGGAGGAAGTTAGGGAGGAAGGTTGGTAGGGAGGGAGTTAGGGAGGAAGGCAGGTACGGAGGAAGGTTGGTAGGGAGGGAATTAGGGAGGGAGTTAGGGAGGAAGGCTGGTAGGGAGGGAGTTAGGGAGGAAGGCAGGTACGGAGGGAGTTACGGGGGGAGAAAGGGGGAGAGGTTTTCATGAAGGCTGGGAGGGACGAAGGGAGAGGTTTTCATGAAGGCTGGGAGGGACGAAGGGATAGAGTTAAGGATGAAGGGAGGGAGTTAGGGTAAAAGAAAAGGATAGCAGGGAGGACGGAGAAAAAGATAAACAGTTGGTCGGTAGGTAAATATCCAGTAAAATGAGTAAATAAATACTTAAAGACACCATACATACATATACTGAAGGCCAAATAGACAGGCATATAACGAGAGAGAGAGAGAGAGAGAGAGAGAGAGAGAGAGAGAGAGAGAGAGAGTGCGGGACATGTAAAAGGGACAGGATATCTCACGGCCTAGTCAGTCTGTATAGGCCTTGGGATATCTGGGGTCGGATACTCAAACGTGTCCTAACTTAGGGCAGCCACGCCGCCCTATCTGACTTTGGGAGTCCTAAGATAGGAACAGGTTAGGACATCCTATCTCATGCCCTAAGTTGGTATACTCAAAAAAAATTTAGGGCGTCCTATCCTGCCTTAGTAGTTAGGGAGTCCTAAATCTTGCCGGAGGCCCTATGTCGTTCAGCCAATCAGGGTGGCGTCTTTCAAGTGACTGGACTGACTCCAGCCAATCAAAAGCAAGCTCGATCAGCTGACAGAAGTAAACACGAAACAAAACACATCTTCTCCCAGTACACCACATGCTGCCGGGACCCCGACGTCTTCCAGGTTCGGGAGGTGTGGACGAGCACAGAGTAACACCGTTTGCTCGTTCACTCTCCAAAACATCAGCGAACAGCTCTTTAATGACGAGTCACAACAAACAGTGGAGAAGACACTAACACACACACACCGACACACACATACAATTATCCAAGTACAAATTTTTTTTTTATCACTATGTAATTATGTCGCCTTAATGACCATTAGGTAGTCGATAGGCGTTAAACACAAACACATACATACATGAGTGGTATAATGTGTGTCGAAACTGTGGTGAGTAAGACGTAGTATCTACTGCGAAATAAGTGCCACCGCCATCGTGACAGACAACAGCTGGATATTCGGGAGAACCATAAACTCCTTCTCTTAATCAGGAGCTTCTGGTGTGCTTCTCCTTGGTTTCTTATCACCTTAGGGATCCGAAAGAAGGACAAACCAGGAAGATTGTCTGTGTTAGAACATCTCACCATGCAGCAAAACCGTGACATTCTTAAATATCCCCTTAAAGGAGGTCTAACACTCGTCCAAATTAATGAAACGTGCTAGACATAACCACTACCACTACTACTACTACTACTACTACTACTACTACTAATGATAATAATAATAATAATAATAATAATAATATCGTAATACTACTACTACTACTACTACAAATAATAATAACAATATCATAATACTACTACTACTACTACTACAAATAATAATAACAATATCATAATACTACTACTACTACTACTACTAATAATAATAATAATAATAATATCATACTACTACTAATAATAATAATATTAATAATAATAATAATAATACACGTTAGCGGCAGGGGTGTCAAGAGATTCCAGGTGTTGTCTTTCTAACTAAACCCAAATTACTGTGAAATCAACCCAAATAAGAGTCAAACTACCTATTAAATGACATAATGCGTGAGAACATTATTTACAGTGAGTTTCTTTCTACATATATCCTGGCATAAATACACCTACTCCCTTCTAAGCAAAATATAATTATAAATACAAATATTAATAAATATATAAATATAAATATAACTTTAGAATACGATACACGTCTGCTGACCTTATAAATTATTCACACAGTACATTATTCTTGTGTATATAAGTCGGGGATAAATATTTACTTAAGGGGATGGTATACTCTTGATAGACTGGAGCGCCTTGAATCCTCCAAAGTATGCCAGGAAATAGACCCATATGAAAAAAAATAAAAAATATCCTGTTGCCTGGAATAGTTTGGAGGAATCAATTGCTCCAGATTTACCACCCAAAACAATGTGCTATATACCCCCTTAAGGGACCCTGTGTGTGATGTAGTCAGAAATTCGGTGGTTAGCGAGTCCTTCAAATATTGCCACGAAGCACACACACACACACACACACACACACACACACACACACCTATATAGAAGGAGCTTGTTTCATGGCATAGTCAAGAGGAATCAGAAGCCACCAAGTCTCATAATACACGATCACAGGGTCTTTAATTAAGGGGAGATTCTCTTGTTGGTGAATTGGAAGGTTTTACGGTTCCTCCAAACTTTGCCACGAAACAAATCCCCAGTTAGAAACACTGAGGTGATTTTGTTGTTTCCTGGGATAGTTGGGAGGAATCAGTAGCCCTCCAATTTAGTAAAAAAAAAAAAAAAAAAAAAAAAAAAAAAATTGATAAATTAAAAATTATATATTCTTCCCTTAATAAATTTTTTGATGATGTTACCCTTCCATTGTTATTCATTTAAGGGGGAAATTTTGTGTTGGTAATTCTGGAGCAACTGAATCCTCCAAACTATTCCAAGCAACAGAACACCATTATTTTTGCTCTTCTGGTTCTGTTCCCTGGCATACTTTGGAGGAATCAAGGCACTCCAATGTACCAAACGTGAATTACCACCTAATAACTACATAAAACGAGTCTAATGTTTATATGTATGTACTAAACTATTGGAGTGATTATTTACTGAACTGCCCCCCCCCCCTCCTTTTCCCTCCCTTCCTTCCTAATCTATGTGCCGATTCCACAGTGGTTTGTAAGCACCCTAACGAAAGAAACTGAACTATGTAAAAAATTACTCCTGAGTGAATTATTGGATGTATTTGATGACTCCACTATGAAACTATGACAATGTGGTTGGGGAGCATCCAAACAAACTATGGTAATAATGGAACAACCTGACAGACTTAGTGGATATGGAGACTGAGTTTGTTGTTGGATATAAGTAAGACTGACAAATGTGGTTGGTTGGGGAGGATCATAACGAACCAAAAGATAAGTGTGGTTAGTTGGGGAGGATCATAACGAACCAAAAGACAAGTGTGGTTGGTTGGGAAGGATCATAACGAACCAAATGACAGGAATGGTTGGTTGGGGAGGATCATAACGAACCAAAACACAAGTGTGGTTGGTTGGGGGAGGATCATAACAAACAAAAAGACAGGTGTGGTTGGCTGGGGGAGAATCATAACAAACCCAAGCCACTGTGGAACTAGGCCCTTTAATTCGCGTGACAAACTACCGGCTTATAATCCCTGATAATGACCAAAACAAACAAGGAATCGTATGCCAGAAATTATTATATCCATGAGTGAGTGAGAATAGTGAGTGATGGTATTGACGATAGTGTGGTAATAGTACGATGATGACTATATAGGTAAACAACAGCTACAGTCATCCATCGTACCAGTACCATACCGTCGTAACTACCATCTATGTAACTATGTAACTATCTTGACATAATTATGACCCTAAAAAGGTACGTGTGACGAATGCAGTGAGACAAAACGTTAATGGACCATATTCAAGAACAACCGTGGTGTATACGATGGTTTGGTATGGTACGAATGGCCCTGTTGTTTGTCTATGGAGCCATTGTACCTTTACCACACCATCGTATACACCACAAAGTAATGTTCTTGAATATGGTCCACTTAATCGAGGAGAATAATAAAAAAAAAAAAAAAGGTTGGTAGGCTACCGTACATAATTTTGAACAATCAGAGGCCAGTATGAACTGTAGGACCCTTGTGGTCGTGGTGTATGGTAAACTTGATGTCAGTTGCCCTGTAACCTCTGTGTGGAAAGGGTCATATCGCTCGTTCGTGATTTTATTTAAAGAAACTGTGCTGTTATTGCAACTATTTATATATAAAGTTATTGTTCTCTATACCAATATACTGTGTGCCCAGTTGGAAAGGGAAAAAAAGTGAATACTAGCAATCAAGACCAATATAATCCAAATCATAAATACGGTATATATTGAAAAAATTACAGTTATTGCGTACGGTGTTTCTATCTTTATTACTCACTTCTTTAGACAATTCTAAGACTATTTTCTTCTATGGCATTTCCTCCGCAAATGCCCCATTTCCAAGATATAGAATGGTAGCCCAGACCCCTGAGATACAACGAAAGAGATACCATCTGTAACATATAATAAAGTTTAGTAGTATTCTTGTAAACTGTGAAATTGACCATCTGCCGGAATTTAACTGGTGGCTTACTTAACAAGCGACAGTAATTGGTTGTTATATTTTGGATCTAGATCCAACAAGTGAAATACCGAATGAAACCAATGCAAAACTTAAGCTTGATATCTCCTGATTATAGAATGAACTATGCCAGACATTTTGGTAGCTGGAAACACCGTGACTGACATACAAAACAATGGAGGTTCATTGGAGCTAGATCCAACATAGGAGATACCAGGTGATTTTTTATGCTATAGAATCAGTGTACATCCTAGAACACTGTGGTGGTAATGACAGACATTTTAAGGGGTGGAAAAGCCCCGACAGACACACTCAAAATGTGCTGGATACCACTTACTGGGAGCACTCACTCTCACCCCCCATTTGCGCTCCAGTTAATTTTAGAAGCAAAAACTCGTTGCCATCGTAATTCTCATTTATTTTTACATATACTGACCAATTTTCATTACAATCGAGCAACAAATAATATTTTTCCCAAATATTTTGAATTTTGTTTGGAAAAAAATAACCAAAAAAATCTATGTTTCAGAATAGCATAATATTTTATGTGGACTATCCTCTGATATATAGCAACACTTCTATAGAATGAAAAGTCCTTTATCACAGCTATAAATGGGAAAATTCCTCTCCTGAAATTGTTGAAATGAATTGTCACCTGAAATTTTGGGAAAATAAATCACCAAAATTAAAATAATCATTTTTGATCGAAATCCCTCTTACATAATGTGCTCATATATATACGTACATCACGTGTGAATATGATTCATTGACATAACGTCAGTACCCTTCGTGTTGTTAGCTATTATACTGAAACAAAAAAAAATGGAAAAAAGTCACTTGGAAACTAAAAAACCTGTTGGAAATTCTTTAGTTGGTGCTCTAAATTAGTAATATTTTCATTTTCTTCAGCATACCCTAGGCTATAGAGCATTGAAAAGTGGTAAACTATTATTTTTTGGCGAATATTTGGCGGTCAATTTCACAGTTTACAAGAATACTACTAAACTTTAATATATGTTACAGATGGTATCTCTTTCGTTGTATCTCAGGGGTCTGGGCTGCCGGTCTGAGGAGTAATCTGACAATGGTTTACAGAGTGTTTGAAAGGTGTGCACCAAAGCTCTTCATTTGATTGTCATTACATGTCCGGAGTATTGAAAATTGCACGACTTTTAAGAAAAGACTGAAAACACATCTGTTGGCTAAGTGTTATGATACGGATGATATGAGTATTACAAGTTATTATAGTGTTTAATAATAATGAGAGAGGCCCTGCAGAGCACCATCTGCTGGTGGAGCGGGGCATAGAATATCCAACAACAAGTAACAAGATAAAAGCACGGTAAGTACTGAATTACTATCATGTTCCTTTTAGTTAGGGATACCGTAGAATACATCCAGAAGAAGGCCTTTTACCAGGTCTGTGACTCCGGCTCCTCATCTTGACTGTCAATTCGTTGCCAACTCGTTAGAACAGATCCGATTTAATTGTAGGTTTGATTGTAGTTGTGCTTTATATTGAAATATTTGTTTTTTACTTTTCCATTCCTTGTCCAGATTAATCTCAAACTTCCTTACACTTTCTAAATTTATGACCTAATCGGGAAGGCTGTTCCATATATTTACAATTCTATAGCTGAATGAATATTTCCTTATGTTTAATCTTGGTTGTGTACTTTCTGATCTTCTTACTATTATGTCCCCTTGTTCTAGTTTCCTCTGCTCTCTGAAATATATTGCCGCATACTTTCCTATCATATATTTCATTTATAATATATTGATATATTGACATTATTATTATTATTATTATTATTATTGTTATTATGCTTTAATCATGTCTCCAATATTTCTTCTGTATGGCAATGAAGGAAGATCTAATTTCTTCAATCTTTCTTCATAATTCAACCCCTGTAAGGAAGGAATAATTCTCGTTTCTCTCCTCTGCACATTTTAACTGCATTTATGTCTTTTTGTTTATACGGATGCTAAATAAGGTCTCACCATGGCAGTATACAATGTTTTGAATAGTCTCTAAGTTTATAAATTTCCTTCTTATTAACCCATACATCCTATTTGACCTATTAATTTGTTCTGCTAAATGTCTTCTGAAATTAAGTTCACAATCTATCAGCACTCTTAAATCCTTTTCACAGTCTACCTGCTTCATTTCTCCATGCATTTCGTAATTAAAGACCTCTGTTTGTAGTTTTTCAATTCTCATCCATATGCACTTGTCAGGGTGCAAGGCATAAATGATATAATAATGGAAAAACTTTCACGATTGATTGTCCATTGCTCCCTATGTATGGCAGACATGGCACACTTATTGCAATTCTTTGTTGCTAGGCTGTGAAATAATGTGTGTCTTATTGCCTGGCATAGTTAGGAGGAATCTGTAGTCTCCAATTCACTATCTACATTATTATTTTTATTGACAATATTATTATTTTTATTATTATTATTTTTATTATTGTTAATATTGTTATTATTATTACACATCTGTTCTCTAATAGGTAATATGGACATTATAGGGTTAAATAATATTAAGGAAAGCCATACGGAACACCATCTGCTGGTGGAGTGGGCATAATATATATAACAACAAGTAACAAGTAAGTAACAAGTATTATTGTTGATATTATTGTTGATATTATTATTAATTTATTTTTTTGTTGACGACCACAGACATTGGCGGGGAGGGGCCAATGAACTGTGGCGGTGAAAGACAGTCCATGCAATTTCACCACACAGTTCCATGTGGATGGAGGTTGTCTTTTTCTTTCTTTTCTTTACTTCAGGTGGCTTTTTTTTAAGGTGGCATTTTATTTCAGGTGTTTTTTCATGTATTATTATTTTCCATGTGTAATCTTCTTTCAGGTATATTTTTTTCAGGTGTAATTTTTTTCAGGTGTAATTTTTTTCAGGTGTAATTTTTTTTAGGTGATATTTTTTTCAGGTGATATTTTTTTCGGGTGATATTTTTTTCAGGTGATATTTTTTTCAGGTGATATTTTTTTCAGGTGATATTTTTTTCAGGTGTTTTTTTGGGGGGTAATTTTTTCTGGCATTATTTTTCCAGGTGGTATTTCTTTTTCAGGTGGTATTTCTTTTTCAGGTGGAATTTTTTTTTCAGGTGGAATTTTTTTTCAGGTGGAATTTTTTTTCAGGTGGAATTATTTTCAGGTGGAATTTAGTTTCAAGTGTAAGTTTTTTTATATGTATCTTTTTTCAGGTGATTTTTTTTTCAGGTGGAATTTTTTTTTCAGGTGGAATTTTTTTTTCAGGTGGAATTTTTTTTTCAGGTGGAATTTTTTTTTCAGGTGGAATTTCTTTTTCAGGTGGAATTTCTTTTTCAGGTGGAATTTCTTTTTCAGGTGGAATTTCTTTTTCAGGTGGAATTTCTTTTTCAGGTGGAATTTCTTTTTCAGGTGGAATTTCTTTTTCAGGTGGAATTTCTTTTTCAGGTGGAATTTCTTTTTCAGGTGGAATTTCTTTTTCAGGTGGAATTTCTTTTTTAGGTGGAATTTCTTTTTCAGGTGTGAATTTCTTTTTTAGGTGTAAATTCTTTTTCAGGTGTAAATTCTTTTTCAGGTGTAAATTCTTTTATTATTATTATTATTATTATTATTATTATTATTATTATTATTATTATTATTATTATTATTATTATTATTATTATTATTATTATTATTATTATTATTATTATATTTATTTTCTGGTTGACGACCACAGTCATTGGCGGGGAGGGGCCAATGATCTGTGACGGTGAAAGACAGTCCATGCAATTTCACCACACAGTTCCCTGTGGATGGAGGTCGTCCTTTTTTTTATGTGGCTTTTTTCAGGTGGTATTTTTTTCATGTAATATTTTTTCCATGTGTAATTTTCTTTCAGGTATATTTTTTTCAGGTGTAATTCGGTTTCAAGTGTAAGTTTTTTCATATGTATCTTTTTTCAGGTGATATTTTTTTCAGGTGATATTTTTTTCAGGTGATTTTTTAAGGAGTATTTTTTTCAGGTGATTTTTTCAGGTGATTTTTTCAGGTGATTTTTTCAGGTGTTATTTTCTCAGGTGATATTTCTTTTTCATGTGGAATTTCTTTTTCATGTGGAATTTATTTTTCAGGTGGAATTTCTTTTTCAGGTGGAATTTCTTTTTCAGGTGGAATTTCTTTTTCAGGTGGTATTTCTTTTTCAGGTGGTATTTCTTTTTCAGGTGGAATTTCTTTTTCAGGTGGAATTTCTTTTTCAGGTGGAATTTATTTTCAGGTGGAATTATTTTCAGGTGGAATTTAGTTTCAAGTGTAAGTTTTTTTATATGTATCTTTTTTCAGGTGATTTTTTTTTCAGGTGGAATTTTTTTTTCAGGTGGAATTTTTTTTTCAGGTGGAATTTTTTTTTCAGGTGGAATTTTTTTTTCAGGTGGAATTTCTTTTTCAGGTGGAATTTCTTTTTCAGGTGGAATTTCTTTTTCAGGTGGAATTTCTTTTTCAGGTGGAATTTCTTTTTCAGGTGGAATTTCTTTTTCAGGTGGAATTTCTTTTTCAGGTGGAATTTCTTTTTCAGGTGGAATTTCTTTTTCAGGTGGAATTTCTTTTTCAGGTGGAATTTCTTTTTCAGGTGGAATTTCTTTTTCAGGTGGAATTTCTTTTTCAGGTGGAATTTCTTTTTCAGGTGGAATTTCTGTTTCAGGTGGAATTTCTTTTTCAGGTGGAATTTCTTTTTCAGGTGGAATTTCTTTTTCAGGTGTAAATTCTTTTTCAGGTGTAAATTCTTTTTCAGGTGTAAATTCTTTTTCAGGTGTAAATTCTTTTTCAGGTGTAAATTCTTTTTCAGGTGTAAATTCTTTTATTATTATTATTATTATTATTATTATTATTATTATAAACTTATTTATTTTCTGGTTGACGACCACAGTCATTGGCGGGGAGGGGCCAATGATCTGTGACGGTGAAAGACAGTCCATGCAATTTCACCACACAGTTCCCTGTGGATGGAGGTCGTCCTTTTTTTTATGTGGCTTTTTTCAGGTGGTATTTTTTTTCATGTAATATTTTTTCCATGTGTAATTTTCTTTCAGGTATATTTTTTTCAGGTGTAATTCAGTTTCAAGTGTAAGTTTTTTCATATGTATCTTTTTTCAGGTGATATTTTTTTCAGGTGATTTTTTAAGGAGTATTTTTTTCAGGTGATTTTTTCAGGAGTAATTTTTCAGGTGTTATTTTCTCAGGTGGAATTTCTTTTTCAGGTGGAATTTCTTTTTCAGGTGGAATTTCTTTTTCAGGTGGAATTTCTTTTTCAGGTGGAATTTCTTTTTCAGGTGGAATTTCTTTTTCAGGTGGAATTTCTTTTTCAGGTGGAATTTCTTTTTCAGGTGGAATTTCTTTTTCAGGTGGAATGTCTTTTTCAGGTGGAATGTCTTTTTCAGGTGGAATGTCTTTTTCAGGTGGAATGTCTTTTTCAGGTGGAATTTCTTTTTCAGGTGGAATTTCTTTTTCAGGTGGAATGTCTTTTTCAGGTGGAATGTCTTTTTCAGGTGGAATGTCTTTTTCAGGTGGAATGTCTTTTTCAGGTGGAATGTCTTTTTCAGGTGGAATGTCTTTTTCAGGTGGAATTTCTTTTTCAGGTGGAATTTCTTTTTCAGGTGGAATTTCTTTTTCAGGTGGAATTTCTTTTTCAGGTGGAATTTCTTTTTCAGGTGGAATTTCTTTTTCAGGTGGAATTTCTTTTTCAGGTGGAATTTCTTTTTCAGGTGGAATTTCTTTTTCAGGTGGAAATTCTTTTTCAGGTGGAAATTCTTTTTCAGGTGGAAATTCTTTTTCAGGTGGAAATTCTTTTTCAGGTGGAAATTCTTTTCAGGTGGCATTTTTTTTTTTATTATTATTATTATTATTTTTATTATTATGTACTTATTTATTTTTTGTTTGATGACCACAGTCATTGGCGGGGAGGGGCCAATGAACTGTGACGGTGAAAGACAGTCCATGCAATTTCACCACACAGTTCCCTGAGGATGGAGGTCGTCTTTTTTTTTCTTTTCTTTTTTTCAGGTGGCATTTTCTTTCAGGTATTTTTCTCATGTATTATTTTTTTCCATGTGTAATTTTCTTTCAGGTATATTTTTTTAAGATGTATTTTTTTCAGGTGATATTTTTTTCAGGTGGTATTTGTTTCAGGTGATATTTTTTTCAGGTGATATTTTTTTCAGGTGATATTTTTTTCAGGTGATATTTTTTTCAGGTGGTATTTGTTTCAGGTGGTATTTGTTTCAGGTGATAGTTTTTTCAGGTGGTATTTGTTTCAGGTGGTATTTGTTTCAGGTGGTATTTGTTTCAGGTGGTATTTGTTTCAGGTGGTATTTGTTTCAGGTGGTATTTGTTTCAGGTGGTATTTGTTTCAGGTGGTACTTTTTTCAGGTGGTACTTTTTTCAGGTGGTATTTGTTTCAGGTGGTATTTGTTTTTAGGTGGTATTTGTTTTTAGGTGGTATTTGTTCTTAGGTGGTATTTGTTTCAGGTGGTATTTGTTTCAGGTGGTATTATTTTCAGGTGGTATATTTTTCAGGTGGTATTTGTTTCAGGGTTTTTTTTCAGGTGGTATTTCTTTTTCAGGTGTTATTTCTTTTTCAGGTGTTATTTCTTTTTCAGGTGTTATTTCTTTTTCAGGTGTTATTTCTTTTTCAGGTGTTATTTCTTTTCAGGTGTTATTTCTTTTCAGGTGTTATTTCTTTTATTATTATTATTATTATTATTATTATTATTATTATTATTATTATTATTATGAACTTATTTTTTTTTGGTTGACGACCACAGTCATTGGCGGGGAGGGGCCAATGATCTGTGACGTTGAAAGACAGTCCATGCAATTTCACCACACAGTTCCCTGTGGATGGAGGTCGTCCTTTTTTTTATGTGGCTTTTTTCAGGTGGTATTTTTTTCATGTAATATTTTTTCCATGTGTAATTTTCTTTCAGGTATATTTTTTTCAGGTGTAATTCAGTTTCAAGTGTAAGTTTTTTCATATGTATCTTTTTTCAGGTGATAATTTTTTCAGGTGATATTTTTTTCAGGTGATTTTTTCAGGAGTATTTTTTTCAGGTGTTATTTTCTCAGGTGATATTTCTTTTTCAGGTGGAATTTCTTTTTCAGGTGGAATTTCTTTTTCAGGTGGAATTTCTTTTTCAGGTGGAATTTCTTTTTCAGGTGGAATTTCTTTTTCAGGTGGAATTTCTTTTTCAGGTGGAATTTCTTTTTCAGGTGGAATTTCTTTTTCAGGTGGAATTTCTTTTTCAGGTGGAATTTCTTTTTCAGGTGGAATTTCTTTTTCAGGTGGAATTTCTTTTTCAGGTGGAATTTCTTTTTCAGGTGGAATTTCTTTTTCAGGTGGAATTTCTTTTTCAGGTGGAATTTCTTTTTCAGGTGGAATTTCTTTTTCAGGTGGAATTTCTTTTTCAGGTGGAATTTCTTTTTCAGGTGGAATTTCTTTTTCAGGTGGAATTTCTTTTTCAGGTGGAATTTCTTTTTCAGGTGTGAATTTCTTTTTTAGGTGTAAATTCTTTTTCAGGTGTAAATTCTTTTTCAGGTGTAAATTCTTTTTCAGGTGTAAATTCTTTTATTATTATTATTATTATTATTATTATTATTATTATTATTATTATTATTATTATATTTATTTTCTGGTTGACGACCACAGTCATTGGCGGGGAGGGGCCAATGATCTGTGACGGTGAAAGACAGTCCATGCAATTTCACCACACAGTTCCCTGTGGATGGAGGTCGTCCTTTTTTTTATGTGGCTTTTTTCAGGTGGTATTTTTTTTCATGTAATATTTTTTCCATGTGTAATTTTCTTTCAGGTATATTTTTTTCAGGTGTAATTCAGTTTCAGGTGTAAGTTTTTTCATATGTATCTTTTTTCAGGTGATATTTTTTTCAGGTGATTTTTTAAGGAGTATTTTTTTCAGGTGATTTTTTCAGGAGTATTTTTTTCAGGTGTTATTTTCTCAGGTGATATTTCTTTTTCAGGTGGAATTTCTTTTTCAGGTGGAATTTCTTTTTCAGGTGGAATTTCTTTTTCATGTGGAATTTCTTTTTCAGGTGGAATTTCTTTTTCAGGTGGAATGTTTTTTTCAGGTGGAATGTCTTTTTCAGGTGGAATGTCTTTTTCAGGTGGAATGTCTTTTTCAGGTGGAATGTCTTTTTCAGGTGGAATTTCTTTTTCAGGTGGAATGTCTTTTTCAGGTGGAATGTCTTTTTCAGGTGGAATGTCTTTTTCAGGTGGAATGTCTTTTTCAGGTGGAATGTCTTTTTCAGGTGGAATTTCTTTTTCAGGTGGAATTTCTTTTTCAGGTGGAATTTCTTTTTCAGGTGGAAATTCTTTTTCAGGTGGAAATTCTTTTTCAGGTGGAAATTCTTTTTCAGGTGGAAATTCTTTTTCAGGTGGAAATTCTTTTTCAGGTGGAAATTCTTTTCAGGTGGCATTTTTTTTTTATTATTATTATTATTATTTTTATTATTATGTACTTATTTATTTTTTGTTTGATGACCACAGTCATTGGCGGGGAGGGGCCAATGAACTGTGACGGTGAAAGACAGTCCATGCAATTTCACCACACTGTTCCCTGAGGATGGAGGTCGTCTTTTTTTTTCTTTTCTTTTTTTCAGGTGGCATTTTCTTTCAGGTATTTTTCTCATGTATTATTTTTTTCCATGTGTAATTTTCTTTCAGGTATATTTTTTTAAGATGTATTTTTTTCAGGTGATATTTTTTTCAGGTGGTATTTGTTTCAGGTGATATATTTTTCAGGTGATATTTTTTTCAGGTGATATTTTTTTCAGGTGGTATTTGTTTCAGGTGATATTTGTTTCAGGTGATAGTTTTTTCAGGTGGTATTTGTTTCAGGTGGTATTTGTTTCAGGTGGTATTTGTTTCAGGTGGTATTTGTTTCAGGTGGTATTTGTTTCAGGTGGTATTTGTTTCAGGTGGTATTTGTTTTTAGGTGGTATTTGTTCTTAGGTGGTATTTGTTTCAGGTGGTATTTGTTTCAGGTGGTATTTGTTTCAGGTGGTATTATTTTCAGGTGGTATTTTTTTCAGGTGGTATTTGTTTCAGGGTTTTTTTTCAGGTGGTATTTCTTTTTCAGGTGTTATTTCTTTTTCAGGTGTTATTTCTTTTTCAGGTGCTATTTCTTTTTCAGGTGTTATTTCTTTTCAGGTGTTATTTCTTTTCAGGTGTAAATTCTTTTATTATTATTATTATTATTATTATTATTATTATTATGAACTTATTTTTTTTTGGTTGACGACCACAGTCATTGGCGGGGAGGGGCCAATGATCTGTGACGGTGAAAGACAGTCCATGCAATTTCACCACACAGTTCCCTGTGGATGGAGGTCGTCCTTCTTTTTGTGGCTTTTTTCAGGTGGTATTTTTTTCATGTAATATTTTTTCCATGTGTAATTTTCTTTCAGGTATATTTTTTTCAGGTGTAATTCAGTTTCAAGTGTAAGTTTTTTCATATGTATCTTTTTCAGGTGATATTTTTTTCAGGTGATTTTTTCAGGAGTATTTTTTTCAGGTGTTATTTTGTCAGGTGATATTTCTTTTTCAGGTGGAATTTCTTTTTCAGGTGGAATTTCTTTTTCAGGTGGAATTTCTTTTTCAGGTGGAATTTCTTTTTCAGGTGGAATTTCTTTTTCAGGTGGAATTTCTTTTTCAGGTGGAATTTCTTTTTCAGGTGGAATTTCTTTTTCAGGTGGAATTTCTTTTTCAGGTGGAATTTCTTTTTTAGGTGGAATTTCTTTTTTAGGTGGAATTTCTTTTTTAGGTGGAATTTCTTTTTTAGGTGGAATTTCTTTTTCAGGTGTAAATTCTATTATTATTATTATTATTATTATTATTATTATTATTATTATTATATTTATTTTCTGGTTGACGACCACAGTCATTGGCGGGGAGGGGCCAATGATCTGTGACGGTGAAAGACAGTCCATGCAATTTCACCACACAGTTCCCTGTGGATGGAGGTCGTCCTTTTTTTTTTTGGCTTTTTTCAGGTGGTATTTTTTTCATGTAATATTTTTTCCATGTGTAATTTTCTTTCAGGTATATTTTTTTCAGGTGTAATTCGGTTTCAAGTGTAAGTTTTTTCATATGTATCTTTTTTCAGGTGATATTTTTTTCAGGTGATATTTTTTTCAGGTGATTTTTTAAGGAGTATTTTTTTCAGGTGATTTTTTCAGGTGATTTTTTCAGGTGATTTTTTCATGTGATTTTTTCAGGTGTTATTTTCTCAGGTGTTATTTTCTCAGGTGATATTTCTTTTTCATGTGGAATTTCTTTTTCATGTGGAATTTCTTTTTCAGGTGGAATTTCTTTTTCAGGTGGAATTTCTTTTTCAGGTGGAATTTCTTTTTCATGTGGTATTTCTTTTTCAGGTGGAATTTCTTTTTCAGGTGGTATTTCTTTTTCAGGTGGAATTTCTTTTTCAGGTGGAATTTCTTTTTCAGGTGGAATTTATTTTCAGGTGGAATTTATTTTCAGGTGGAAATATTTTCAGGTGGAATTTATTTTCAGGTGGAATTATTTTCAGGTGGAATTTAGTTTCAAGTGTAAGTTTTTTTATATGTATCTTTTTTCAGGTGATTTTTTTTTCAGGTGGGATTTTTTTTTCAGGTGGGATTTTTTTTTCAGGTGGAATTTTTTTTTCAGGTGGAATTTTTTTTTCAGGTGGAATTTTTTTTTCAGGTGGAATTTTTTTTTCAGGTGGAATTTTTTTTTCAGGTGGAATTTTTTTTTCAGGTGGAATTTTTTTTTCAGGTGGAATTTTTTTTTCAGGTGGAATTTTTTTTTCAGGTGGAATTTTTTTTTCAGGTGGAATTTTTTTTTCAGGTGGAATTTCTTTTTCAGGTGGAATTTCTTTTTCAGGTGGAATTTCTTTTTCAGGTGGAATTTCTTTTTCAGGTGGAATTTCTTTTTCAGGTGGAATTTCTTTTTCAGGTGGAATTTCTTTTTCAGGTGGAATTTCTTTTTCAGGTGGAATTTCTTTTTCAGGTGGAATTTCTTTTTCAGGTGGAATTTCTTTTTCAGGTGGAATTTCTTTATCAGGTGGAATTTCTTTTTCAGGTGGAATTTCTTTTTCAGGTGGAATTTCTTTTTCAGGTGTGAATTTCTTTTTCAGGTGTGAATTTCTTTTTCAGGTGTGAATTTCTTTTTCAGGTGTGAATTTCTTTTTCAGGTGTAAATTCTTTTTCAGGTGTAAATTCTTTTTCAGGTGTAAATTCTTTTTCAGGTGTAAATTCTTTTATTATTATTATTATTATTATTATTATTATTATTATTATTATTTTTATAAACTTATTTATTTTCTGGTTGACGACCACAGTCATTGGCGGGGAGGGGCCAATGATCTGTGACGGTGAAAGACAGTCCATGCAATTTCACCACACAGTTCCCTGTGGATGGAGGTCGTCCTTTTTTTTATGTGGCTTTTTTCAGGTGGTATTTTTTTTCATGTAATATTTTTTCCATGTGTAATTTTCTTTCAGGTATATTTTTTTCAGGTGTAATTCAGTTTCAAGTGTAAGTTTTTTCATATGTATCTTTTTTCAGGTGATATTTTTTTCAGGTGATTTTTTAAGGAGTATTTTTTTCAGGTGATTTTTTCAGGAGTATTTTTTTCAGGTGTTATTTTCTCAGGTGATATTTCTTTTTCAGGTGGAATTTCTTTTTCAGGTGGAATTTCTTTTTCAGGTGGAATTTCTTTTTCAGGTGGAATTTCTTTTTCAGGTGGAATTTCTTTTTCAGGTGGAATTTCTTTTTCAGGTGGAATTTCTTTTTCAGGTGGAATGTCTTTTTCAGGTGGAATGTCTTTTTCAGGTGGAATTTCTTTTTCAGGTGGAATGTCTTTTTCAGGTGGAATGTCTTTTTCAGGTGGAATGTCTTTTTCAGGTGGAATGTCTTTTTCAGGTGGAATGTCTTTTTCAGGTGGAATGTCTTTTTCAGGTGGAATGTCTTTTTCAGGTGGAATTTCTTTTTCAGGTGGAATTTCTTTTTCAGGTGGAATTTCTTTTTCAGGTGGAATTTCTTTTTCAGGTGGAATTTCTTTTTCAGGTGGAATTTCTTTTTCAGGTGGAATTTCTTTTTCAGGTGGAATTTCTTTTTCAGGTGGAATTTCTTTTTCAGGTGGAATTTCTTTTTCAGGTGGAATTTCTTTTTCAGGTGGAATTTCTTTTTCAGGTGGAATTTCTTTTTCAGGTGGAAATTCTTTTTCAGGTGGAAATTCTTTTTCAGGTGGAAATTCTTTTTCAGGTGGAAATTCTTTTCAGGTGGCATTTTTTTTTTATTATTATTATTATTATTTTTATTATTATGTACTTATTTATTTTTTGTTTGATGACCACAGTCATTGGCGGGGAGGGGCCAATGAACTGTGACGGTGAAAGACAGTCCATGCAATTTCACCACACAGTTCCCTGAGGATGGAGGTCGTCTTTTTTTTTCTTTTCTTTTTTTCAGGTGGCATTTTCTTTCAGGTATTTTTCTCATGTATTATTTTTTTCCATGTGTAATTTTCTTTCAGGTATATTTTTTTAAGATGTATTTTTTTCAGGTGATATTTTTTTCAGGTGGTATTTGTTTCAGGTGATATTTTTTTCAGGTGATATTTTTTTCAGGTGATATTTTTTTCAGGTGGTATTTGTTTCAGGTGATATTTGTTTCAGGTGATAGTTTTTTCAGGTGGTATTTGTTTCAGGTGGTATTTGTTTCAGGTGGTATTTGTTTCAGGTGGTATTTGTTTCAGGTGGTATTTGTTTCAGGTGGTATTTGTTTCAGGTGGTATTTGTTTCAGGTGGTACTTTTTTCAGGTGGTATTTGTTTCAGGTGGTATTTGTTTCAGGTGGTATTTGTTTTTAGGTGGTATTTGTTCTTAGGTGGTATTTGTTCTTAGGTGGTATTTGTTTCAGGTGGTATTTGTTTCAGGTGGTATTATTTTCATGTGGTATATTTTTCAGGTGGTATTTGTTTCAGGGTTTTTTTTCAGGTGGTATTTCTTTTTCAGGTGGTATTTCTTTTTCAGGTGGTATTTCTTTTTCAGGTGTTATTTCTTTTTCAGGTGTTATTTCTTTTTCAGGTGTTATTTCTTTTCAGGTGTTATTTCTTTTTAGGTGTAAATTCTTTTATTATTAATATTATTATTATTATTATTATTATTATTATTATTATTATTATTATGAACTTATTTTTTTTTGGTTGACGACCACAGTCATTGGCGGGGAGGGGCCAATGATCTGTGACGGTGAAAGACAGTCCATGCAATTTCACCACACAGTTCCCTGTGGATGGAGGTCGTCCTTTTTTTTATGTGGCTTTTTTCAGGTGGTATTTTTTTCATGTAATATTTTTTCCATGTGTAATTTTATTTCAGGTATATTTTTTTCAGGTGTAATTCAGTTTCAAGTGTAAGTTTTTTCATATGTATCTTTTTTCAGGTGATAATTTTTTCAGGTGATATTTTTTTCAGGTGATTTTTTCAGGAGTATTTTTTTCAGGTGTTATTTTCTCAGGTGATATTTCTTTTTCAGGTGGAATTTCTTTTTCAGGTGGAATTTCTTTTTCAGGTGGAATTTCTTTTTCAGGTGGAATTTCTTTTTCAGGTGGAATTTCTTTTTCAGGTGGAATTTCTTTTTCAGGTGGAATTTCTTTTTCAGGTGGAATTTCTTTTTCAGGTGGAATTTCTTTTTCAGGTGGAATTTCTTTTTCAGGTGGAATTTCTTTTTCAGGTGGAATTTCTTTTTCAGGTGGAATTTCTTTTTCAGGTGGAATTTCTTTTTCAGGTGGAATTTCTTTTTCAGGTGGAATTTTTTTTTTTCAGGTGGAATTTCTTTTTCAGGTGGAATTTCTTTTTCAGGTGGAATTTCTTTTTCAGGTGGAATTTCTTTTTCAGGTGGAATTTCTTTTTCAGGTGGAATTTCTTTTTCAGGTGGAATTTCTTTTTCAGGTGGAATTTCTTTTTCAGGTGGAATTTCTTTTTCAGGTGGAATTTCTTTTTCAGGTGGAATTTCTTTTTCAGGTGGAATTTCTTTTTCAGGTGGAATTTCTTTTTCAGGTGGAATTTCTTTTTCAGGTGGAATTTCTTTTTCAGGTGGAATTTCTTTTTCAGGTGGAAATTCTTTTTCAGGTGGAAATTCTTTTTCAGGTGGAAATTCTTTTTCAGGTGGAAATTCTTTTTCAGGTGGAAATTCTTTTTCAGGTGGAAATTCTTTTTCAGGTGGAAATTCTTTTTCAGGTGGAAATTCTTTTCAGGTGGCATTTTTTTTTTATTATTATTATTTTTTTTATTATTATGTACTTATTTATTTTTTGTTTGATGACCACAGTCATTGGCGGGGAGGGGCCAATGAACTGTGACGGTGAATGACAGTCCATGCAATTTCACCACACAGTTCCCTGAGGATGGAGGTCGTCTTTTTTTTTCTTTTTTTTTTCAGGTGGCATTTTCTTTCAGGTATTTTTCTCATGTATTATTTTTTTCCATGTGTAATTTTCTTTCAGGTATATTTTTTTAAGATGTATTTTTTTCAGGTGATATTTTTTTCAGGTGGTATTTGTTTCAGGTGATATTTTTTTCAGGTGATATTTTTTTCAGGTGATATTTTTTTCAGGTGGTATTTGTTTCAGGTGATATTTGTTTCAGGTGATAGTTTTTTCAGGTGGTATTTGTTTCAGGTGGTATTTGTTTCAGGTGGTATTTGTTTCAGGTGGTATTTGTTTCAGGTGGTATTTGTTTCAGGTGGTATTTGTTTCAGGTGGTATTTGTTTCAGGTGGTATTTGTTTCAGGTGGTATTTGTTTTTAGGTGGTATTTGTTCTTAGGTGGTATTTGTTTCAGGTGGTATTTGTTTCAGGTGGTATTATTTTCAGGTGGTATTTTTTTCAGGTGGTATTTGTTTCAGGGTTTTTTTTCAGGTGGTATTTCTTTTTCAGGTGTTATTTCTTTTTCAGGTGTTATTTCTTTTTCAGGTGTTATTTCTTTTTCAGGTGTTATTTCTTTTTCAGGTGTTATTTCTTTTCAGGTGTTATTTCTTTTCAGGTGTAAATTCTTTTATTATTATTATTATTATTATTATTATTATTATTATTATTATTATTATTATTATTATTATTGTGAACTTATTTTTTTTTGGTTGACGACCACAGTCATTGGCGGGGAGGGGCCAATGATCTGTGACGGTGAAAGACAGTCCATGCAATTTCACCACACAGTTCCCTGTGGATGGAGGTCGTCCTTTTTTTTATGTGGCTTTTTTCAGGTGGTATTTTTTTCATGTAATATTTTTTCCATGTGTAATTTTCTTTCAGGTATATTTTTTTCAGGTGTAATTCAGTTTCAAGTGTAAGTTTTTTCATATGTATCTTTTTTCATATGTATCTTTTTTCAGGTGATAATTTTTTTAGGTGATATTTTTTTCAGGTGATTTCTTCAGGAGTATTTTTTTCAGGTGTTATTTCTTTTTCAGGTGGAATTTCTTTTTCAGGTGGAATTTCTTTTTCAGGTGGAATTTCTTTTTCAGGTGGAATTTCTTTTTCAGGTGGAATTTCTTTTTCAGGTGGAATTTCTTTTTCAGGTGGAATTTCTTTTTCAGGTGGAATTTCTTTTTCAGGTGGAATTTCTTTTTCAGGTGGAATTTCTTTTTCAGGTGGAATTTCTTTTTCAGGTGGAATTTCTTTTTCAGGTGGAATTTCTTTTTCAGGTGGAATTTCTTTTTCAGGTGGAATTTCTTTTTCAGGTGGAATTTCTTTTTCAGGTGGAAATTCTTTTTCAGGTGGAAATTCTTTTTCAGGTGGAATTTTTTTTTCAGGTGGAATTTCTTTTTCAGGTGGAATTTCTTTTTCAGGTGGAATTTCTTTTTCAGGTGGAATTTCTTTTTCAGGTGTGAATTTCTTTTTTAGGTGTAAATTCTTTTTTCAGGTGTAAATTCTTTTTCAGGTGTAAATTCTTTTATTATTATTATTATTATTATTATTATTATTATTATTATTATTATTATATTTATTTTCTGGTTGACGACCACAGTCATTGGCGGGGAGGGGCCAATGATCTGTGACGGTGAAAGACAGTCCATGCAATTTCACCACACAGTTCCCTGTGGATGGAGGTCGTCCTTTTTTTTATGTGGCTTTTTTCAGGTGGTATTTTTTTCATGTAATATTTTTTCCATGTGTAATTTTCTTTCAGGTATATTTTTTTCATATGTATCTTTTTTCAGGTGATAATTTTTTCAGGTGATATTTTTTTCAGGTGATTTTTTAAGGGGTATTTTTTTCAGGTGATTTTTTCAGGTGTTATTTTCTCAGGTGATATTTCTTTTTCAGGTGGAATTTCTTTTTCAGGTGGAATTTGTTTTTCAGGTGGAATTTCTTTTTCAAGTGGAATTTCTTTTTCAGGTGGAATTTCTTTTTCAGGTGGAATTTCTTTTTCAAGTGGAATTTCTTTTTCAAGTGGAATTTCTTTTTCAGGTGGAATTTCTTTTTCAGGTGGAATTTCTTTTTCAGGTGGAATTTCTTTTTAAGGTGGAATTTCTTTTTAAGGTGGAATTTCTTTTTCAGGTGGAATTTCTTTTTCAGGTGGAATTTCTTTTTCAGGTGGAATTTCTTTTTCAGGTGGAATTTCTTTTTCAGGTGGAATTTCTTTTTCAGGTGGAATTTCTTTTTCAGGTGGAATTTCTTTTTCAGGTGGAATTTCTTTTTCAGGTGGAATTTCTTTTTCAGGTGGAATTTCTTTTTCAGGTGGAATTTCTTTTTCAGGTGGAATTTCTTTTTCAGGTGGAATTTCTTTTTCAGGTGGAATGTCTTTTTCAGGTGGAAATTCTTTTTCAGGTGGAAATTCTTTTTCAGGTGGAAATTCTTTTTCAGGTGGAAATTCTTTTTCAGGTGGAAATTCTTTTTCAGGTGGAAATTCTTTTCAGGTGGCATTTTTTTATTATTATTATTATTATTTTTATTATTATGTACTTATTTATTTTTTGTTTGATGACCACAGTCATTGGCGGGGAGGGGCCAATGAACTGTGACGGTGAAAGACAGTCCATGCAATTTCACCACACAGTTCCCTGAGGATGGAGGTCGTCTTTTTTTTTCTTTTCTTTTTTTCAGGTGGCATTTTCTTTCAGGTATTTTTCTCATGTATTATTTTTTTCCATGTGTAATTTTCTTTCATGTATATTTTTTTAAGATGTATTTTTTTCAGGTGATATTTTTTTCAGGTGGTATTTGTTTCAGGTGATATTTTTTTCAGGTGATATTTTTTTCAGGTGATATTTTTTTCAGGTGATATTTTTTTCAGGTGGTATTTGTTTCAGGTGGTATTTGTTTCAGGTGATATTTTTTTCAGGTGATATTTTTTTCAGGTGGTATTTGTTTCAGGTGGTATTTGTTTCAGGTGGTATTTTTTTCAGATTGTATTTGTTTCAGGTGGTATTTGTTTTTAGGTGGTATTTGTTCTTAGGTGGTATTTGTTTCAGGTGGTATTTGTTTCAGGTGGTATTATTTTCAGGTGGTATTTTTTTCAGGTGGTATTTGTTTCAGGGTTTTTTTTCAGGTGGTATTTCTTTTTCAGGTGTTATTTCTTTTTCAGGTGGTATTTCTTTTTCAGGTGTTATTTCTTTTTCAGGTGTTATTTCTTTTTCAGGTGTTATTTCTTTTCAGGTGTTATTTCTTTTCAGGTGTAAATTCTTTTATTATTATTATTATTATTATTATTATTATTATTATTATTATTATTATTATGAACTTATTTATTTTCTGGTTGACGACCACAGTCATTGGCGGGGAGGGGCCAATGATCTGTGACGGTGAAAGACAGTCCATGCAATTTCACCACACAGTTCCCTGTGGATGGAGGTCGTCCTTTTTTTTATGTGGCTTTTTTCAGGTGGTATTTTTTTCATGTAATATTTTTTCCATGTGTAATTTTCTTTCAGGTATATTTTTTTCAGGTGTAATTCAGTTTCAAGTGTAAATTTTTTCATATGTATCTTTTTTCAGGTGATAATTTTTTCAGGTGATAATTTTTTCAGGTGATATTTTTTTCAGGTGATTTTTTAAGGAGTATTTTTTTCAGGTGATTTTTTCAGGAGTATTTTTTTCAGGTGATATTTTCTCAGGTGATATTTCTTTTTCAGGTGGAATTTCTTTTTCAGGTGGAATTTCTTTTTCAGGTGGAATTTCTTTTTCAGGTGGAATTTCTTTTTCAGGTGGAATTTCTTTTTCAGGTGGAATTTCTTTTTCAGGTGGAATTTCTTTTTCAGGTGGAATTTCTTTTTCAGGTGGAATTTCTTTTTCAGGTGGAATTTCTTTTTCAGGTGGAATTTCTTTTTCAGGTGGAATTTCTTTTTCAGGTGGAATTTCTTTTTCAGGTGGAATTTCTTTTTCAGGTGGAATTTCTTTTTCAGGTGGAATTTCTTTTTCAGGTGGAATTTCTTTTTCAGGTGGAATTTCTTTTTCAGGTGGAATTTCTTTTTCAGGTGGAATTTCTTTTTCAGGTGGAATTTCTTTTTCAGGTGGAATTTCTTTTTCAGGTGGAATTTCTTTTTCAGGTGGAATTTCTTTTTCAGGTGGAATTTCTTTTTCAGGTGGAATTTCTTTTTCAGGTGGAATTTCTTTTTCAGGTGGAATTTCTTTTTCAGGTGGAATTTCTTTTTCAGGTGGAATTTCTTTTCAGATGGAATTTCTTTTCAGGTGGCATTTTTTTTAAATTATTATTATTATTATTATTTTTATTATTATTATGTACTTATTAATTTTTTGGTTGACGACCACAGTCATTGGCGGGGAGGGGCCAATGAACTGTGACGGTGAAAAACAGTCCATGCAATTTCACCACACAGTTCCCTGTGGATGGAGGTCGTCTTTTTTTTTCTTTCAGATGGCTTTCTTTTCAGGTGGCTTTCTTTTCAGGTGGCTTTCTTTTCAGGTGGCTTTCTTTTTAGGTGGCATTTTTTCATGTGGCTTTCTTTTTAGGTGGCATTTTTTCAGGTGGCTTTCTTTTTAGGTGGCATTTTTTCAGGTGGCTTTATTTTCAGGTGGCATTTTTTTTAGGTGGCTTTCTCCTCAGGTGGCATTTTTTTCAGGTGGTATTTTTTCAGGTGGCATTTTTTTTCAGGTGGCTTTCTTTTCAGGTGGCATTTTTTTTTCAGGTGGCTTTCTTTTCAGGTGGCATTTTTTTTCAGGTGGCTTTCTTTTCAGGTGGCATTTTTTTTCAGGTGTTTTTTTTATGTATTATTTTTTCCATGTGTAATTTTCTTTCAGGTATATTTTTTTCAGGTGTAATTATTTTTAGATGTATTTTTTTTCAGGTGTTCTTTAGGTGTTTTTTTAGGGGTATTTTTTTCAGTTGTTATTTTTCCAGGTGGTATTTATTTTACAGATGTTATTTCTTTTTCAGGTGTTATTTCTTTTCAGGTGATATTACTTTTTCAGGTGTTATTTCTTTTCAGGTGATATTTCTTTTTAGGTGATATTTCTTTTCAGGTGAAATTTCTTTTCAGGTGTTATTTTTTTTCAGTTGGAATTTCTGTTCAGTTGGAATTTCTTTTCAGATGGAATTTCTTTTCATGTGGAACTTCTTTTATTATCATTATTATTATTATATTATTTTATTTATGTATTTATTTATTTTTTGGTTGACGACCACAGTCATTGGCGGGGAGGGGCCAATGAACAGTGACGGTCCATGCAATTTCACCACACAGTTCCCTGGGGATGGAGGTCGTCTTTTTTTTTCTTTTCTTTTTTTCAGGTGGCGTTTTCTTTCAGGTGTTTTTCTCATGTATTATTTTTTTCCATGTGTAATTTTCTGTCAGGTATATTTTTTTAGATGTATTTTTTTTCAGGTGGTATTTGTTTCATGTGGTATTTGTTTCAGGTGTTTTTTTTCAGGTGTTATTTCTTTTTCAGGTGTTATTTATTTTTCAGGTGTTATTTCTTTTTCAGGTGTTATTTCTTTTTCAGGTGGAATTTCTTTTTCAGGTGGAATTTCTTTTCAGGTGTTATTTCTTTTCAGGTGTAATTTCCTTTATTATTATTATTATTATTATTATTTTTTTTATTATTATTATTATGAACTTATTTATTTTCTGGTTGACAACCACAGTCATTGGCGGAGAGGGGCCAATGAACTGTGACAGTGAAAGACAGTTCATGCAATTTCACCACACAGTTCCCTGTGGATGGAGGTCGTCCTTTTTTTTTTAAGTGGCTTTTTTCAGGTGGCATTTTTTTCAGGTATTTTTTTATGTATTATTATTGCCATGTGTAATTTTCTTTCAGGTATATTTTTTTCAGGTGTAATTTAGTTTCAAGTGTAAGTTTTTTTATATGTATCTTTTTTCAGGTGATCTTTTTTCAGGTGATATTTTTTCAGGTGATATTTTTATCAGGTGATATTTTTTTCAGGTGGTATTTTTTTCAGGTGTTTTTTAAGTGGTATTTTTTTCAGGTGTTTTTAAGGGGTGTTTTTTTCAGGTGTTATTTTCTCAGGTGATATTTCTTTTTCAGGTTTTATTTCTTTTTCAGGTGTTATTTCTTTTTCAGGTGTTATTTCTTTTTCAGGTGTTAGTTCTTTTTCAGGTGTTAGTTCTTTTTCAGGTGTTAGTTCTTTTTCAGGTGTTAGTTCTTTTTCAGGTGTTATTTCTTTTTCAGGTGTTATTTCTTTTTCAGGTGTTATTTCTTTTTCAGGTGTTGTTTCTTTTTCAGGTGTTATTTCTTTTTCAGGTGTTATTTCTTTTTCAGGTGTTATTTCTTTTTCAGGTGTTATTTCTTTTTCAGGTGTTATTTCTTTTTCAGGTGTTATTTCTTTCCAGGTGGAATTTCTTTCCAGGTGGAATTTCTTTTCAGGTGGAATTTCTTTTGAGGTGGAATTTCTTTTCAGGTGGAGTTATTTTCATGTGGAGTTATTTTCATGTGGAATTTCATTTCAGGTGGAATTTCTTTTCAGGTGGAATTTTTTTTCAGGTGGAAAATCTTTTATTATCATTATTATTATTATATTATTTTATTTATGTATTTATTTATTTTTTGGTTGACGACAACAGTCATTGGCCGGAAGGGGCCAATGAACTGTGACAGTGAAAGACAGTCTATGCAATTTCACCACACAGTTCCCTGTGGATGGAGGTCGTCTTTTTTTGTGTTCATTTTTCTTTTCAGGTGGCTTTTTTTTTTAGGTGATATTTTATTTCCGGTGTTTTTTTCAGGTGTAATTTTTTTTATATGTATTTTTTTCAGGTAATATTTTTTTTAAGGTAGTATTTTTTTCAGGTGGTATTTTTTCAGGTGGTATTTTTTCAGGTGGTATTTTTTCAGGTGGTATTTTTTCAGGTGTTATTTTTGCAGGTATTATTTTTCCAGCTGGTATTTCTTTTTCATGTGTTATTTTTCCAGCTGATATATCTTTTTCAGTTGTTATTTCTTTTTTAGGTGTTATTTCTTTTTCAGGTGTTATTTCTTTTTCAGGTGTTATTTCTTTTTCAGGTGGAATTTCTTTTTCAGGTGGAATTTCTTTTTCAGGTGGAATTTCTTTTTCAGGTGGAATTTCTTTTTCAGGTGTTATTTCTTTTTCAGGTGTTATTTCTTTTTCAGGTGTAAATTTCTTTTTCAGGTGTAAATTTCTTTTCAGGTGGAATTTCTTTTCAGGTGGAATTTCTTTTCAGGTGGAATTTCATTTCAGTTGGAATTTCATTTCAGTTGGAATTTCTTTTCAGGTGGAATTTCTTTTCAGGTGGAATTTCTTTTCAGGTGGAATTTCTTTTCAGGTGGAATTTCTTTTCAGGTGGAATTTCTTTTCAGGTGAAATTTCTTTTCAGGTGGAATTTCTTTTCAGGTGGAATTTCTTCTCAGGTGGAATTTCTTATATTATTGTTATTATTATTATTATTGTTAATATTATGTACTTATTTATTTTTTGGTTGACGACCACAGTCATTGGCGGGGAGGGGTCAATGAACTGTGACGGTGAAAGACAGTCCATGCAATTTCACCACACAGTTCCCTTGTGGATGGAGGTCGTCTTTTTTTTTTTTCTTTTTTGTTCAGGTGGCTTTTTTTTTAGGTGGCATTTTATTTCAGGTGTTTTTTTCATGTATTATTTTTTTCCATGTGTAATTTTCATTCAGGTATATTTTTTCAGGTGTAATTTTTTTAGATGTATTTTTTTTCAAGTGATATTTTTTTCAGGTGGTATTTTTATCAGGTGGTATTTTTTTCAGGTGGTGTCTTTTTCAGTTTTTATTTAGGGTATTTTTTTTCAGGTGATATTTTTTCAGGTGTTTTTTTTTCAGGTGTTATTTTTCCAGCTGGTATTTCTTTTTCAGTTGTTATTTATTTTTCAGGCGTTATTTCTTTTCAGGCGTTATTTCTTTTCAGGTGTTATTTCTTTTTCAGTTGTTATTTCTTTTTCAGTTATTTCTTTTCAGGCGTTATTTCTTTTTCAGGTGTTATTTCTTTTCAGGTGGAATTTCTTTTCAGGTGAAATTCCTTTTCAGGTGGAATTTCTTTTCAGATGGAATCTCTTTTCAGATGGAATTTCTCTTCAGGTGGAATTTCTCTTCAGGTGGAATTTCTTATATTATTGTTATTATTATTATTGTTATTATTATTATTATTATTATTATGTACTTATTTATTTTTTGGTTGACGACCACAGTCATTGGCGGGGAGGGGCCAATGAACTGTGACGGTGAAAGACAGTCCATGCAATTTCACCACACAGTTCCCTTGTGGATGGAGGTCGTCTTTTTTTATCTTTTTTGTTCAGTTGGCTTTTTTTTAGGTGGCATTTTATTTTGGGTGTTTTTTTCATGTATTATTTTTTTCCATGTGAAATTTTCTTTCAGGTATATTTTTTTCAGGTGATATTTTTACAGGTGTTATTTTTACAGGTGTTATATTTTTTCAGGTGATATTTTTACAGGTGTTATTTTTTTAAGGTGTTTTTTTTCCAGCTGGTATTTCTTTTTCAGCTAGTATTTCTTTTTCAGCTAGTATTTCTTTTTCAGGTGTTATTTCTTTTTCAGGTGGTATTTCTTTTTCAGGTGGTATTTCTTTTTCAGGTGGTATTTCTTTTTCAGGTGGCATTTTTTTTTCAGGTGGTATTTCTTTTTCAGGTGTTATTTCTTTTCAGGTGTTATTTCTTTTCAGGTGTTATTTCTTTTTCTGGTGTTATTTCTTTCAGGTGTTATTTCTTTTATGTGTAATTTCTTTCAGGTATAATTTCTTTTTAGGTGTAATTTCTTTTTAGGTGTAATTTCTTTTTAGGTGTAATTTCTTTTCATGTGTAATTTCTATTCAGGTGCAAATTCATTTCAGGTGGAATTTCTTTTCTGGTGGAATTTCTTTTATTATCATTATTATTATTATTATTTTAATTTTCATTAGTATTATGAACTTATTTATTTTTTTATTTACGACCACAGTCATTGGCGGGGAGTGGCCAATGAACTGTGACGGTGAAAGACAGTCTATTTAATTTCACCACATAGCACCCTGTGGTTGATGACCACAGTCATTGGCAGGGAGGGGCCAATGAACTGTGATGGTGAAAGACAGTCAATGCAATTTCACCACACAGTTCCCTGTGGATGGAGGTAATTTTTTTTTTTCAGGTAACATTTTTGTTCAGGTGTTATTTTTTTCATGTATTATTTTTTTCCAGGTGTAATTTTGTTTCATGTATTATATTTTTCCAGGTGTAATATTCTTTCATGTATATTTTTTTCAGGTGTAATTTTTTTTCAGGTGTATTTTTTGAGGTGGTATTTTTTAAGCTGGTATTTTTATCAGGTGTTATTTTTTTCAGGTGCTATTTTTTCAGGTGGCATTTTTTTATTATCATTATTATTATTATATTATTTCATTTATGTATTTTTTTTTTTTTTTTTTTTTTCGATGACCACAGTCATTGGCGGGGAGGGGCCAATGAACTGTGACGGTGAAAGACAGTCCATGCAATTTCTTTTCAGGTGAAATTTCTTTTCAGGTGAAATTTCTTTTATTATCATGCAATTTCACCACACAGTTCCCTGTGGATGGAGGTCGTCTATTTTTCTTTCAGGTGACAATTTTTTCAAGTGTTTTTTTTTCATGTTTTATTTTTTTTCCAGGTTTAATTTTCTTTCAGGTATATTTTTTTCTGGTGTAATTTTTTACAGGTGTATTTTTTTAAGGTGGTATTTTATTAAGGTGTTTTTTTTTAGGGGTATTTTTCAGGTGTTATTTTTTTTTTAGGTGTTATTTCTTTTTCAGGTGTAATTTCTTTTCAGATGTTATTTCTTTTCAGGTGTTATTTCTTTTCAGGTGTTATTTCTTTTCAGATGTTATATAATTTTAGGTGTTATTTCTTTTCAGATATTTTTTCGTTTCAGGTGCTATATCTTTTCAGGTAATATTACTTTTCAAGTGAAATTTCTTTTCAGGTGTAATTTCTTTTCCGGTACTATTTTTTTGTGTTATTTAGTTTTCAGGTATTATCTCTTTTCAGTTGTTATTTCTTTTCAGGTGTAATTTCTTTTCAGATGTTTTTATTGTTCAGGAGGAATTTCTTTTATTATCATCATTATTATTATTATATTATTTTATTCATATATTCATATTTTTTTGGTTGACGACCACAGTCATTGGCGGGGAGGGGCCAATGAACTGTGACGGTGAAAGACAGTCCATGCAATTTCACCACACAGTTCCCTGTGGATGGAGGTATTTTTATTTTTAGGTGTCTTTTATTCAGGTGTTATTTTTTTCATGTACTATTTTTTTTCAAGGTGTAATTTTCTTTACGTTGTATTTTTTTTAGGTGTAATTTTTTTTGGTATTTTTTCTAGTGTTATTTTTTTCTGGTGTTATTTTTTTTCTGGTGTTATTTTTTTCAGGTGTTATTTTTTTAGGTGTTATATTTTTCGGGTGTAATTTTTTTTCTGGTGTTACTTCTTTTTCAGGTGTTATTTTTTTCAGTTGTTATTTCTTATAAGGTGTAATTTCTTTTTCAGGTGTTTTTCTTTTCAGGTGTAATTTCTTTTCAGGTGGAATTTCTTTCCAGGTGTAATCTCTTTTATTATTATCATTATTATTATTATTATTATTATGTATTTATTGATTTTTTGGTTGACGACCACAGTCATTGGTGGGGAGGGGCCAATAAATTGTGGGGGTGAAAGACAGTCCTTGTAATTTCACCACACAGTTCCCTGTGGATGGAGGTAGTTTTTTTTTAGGTGGTATTTTTTTCAGGTGGTATTTTGTTTTCATGTGTTATTTTCTTTTCATGTGTTATTTTCTTAAGGTGTTAGTTTTTTTCAGGGGTATTTTTTTCAGGTTACAAATCGGTAATTCTTTCAATAAATACCAAATACTGGTACCTAGCCGGATCTGGCAACATTGCTACAAAACAGTAATTCAATATTTATTGAAAGAATTGGCCTTCCACCCGGCTCTATCATTTATCGTCTTTCATAATTTATCGTCTTATTTATTCATTCATCACCATTTATTTACACTATAGGGATCATTTATTCACATATCAACACCTTGGAATAGTCAGGGAAATAAATAATATGCAAAATAAAGGCAGTAATAACAAAATAATTATATAATTTTTCCCACTCACCGATTATTTCATCATTTATCGCCTTATTTATCCATTTATCGTCATTTATCTACACCACAGGGGTCCTTTATTAACTTATCAACACCTTGGAAATACCAGGGAATAAATAATTAAGTAAATAAATTCAATATTTACTTACCATGATGGAGCGAGTCTCAGTGCCACTTCCAGCCTCTATAAAAATAAAATAATGATAAAAAATAGGGAGGTGTCTCCTGAGGTCACCACCTGGAGGCGGGGTGAGACTTATACCTACCCTTCCTGTGGAGGGGTAGGTCACCAAGGTGCTTTGTAAAACACTTCCCAAATCTTGACGGTAACCAGTGCGTAATGGCTGCACCTCATACCTCATTGGTTACGATACTGCCACTGCGCAAAGCTTCTCCTTCAGGGTTCAAATTGAAAAGTTTCTACTTAAACCAATGATTGGGAAAATCATTTATTAGGCTATGCTGTGAATCCTTGAACTGTTCTGATGAATAATTTATTTTACCGTATAATTGTAATACTGGTTATCGTATATTTTGGAATCCTAACTGGGAATCATTTAGAGTAGTATATATGTCTTAAAAAATCATCCTTTGGGGAATCACCGTTCAAGGAATCATCTATCTGGGAATATCAGTACTAGGAATCATGTATTTATAAATCGTCTTACTGGGAATCGCCTTGGCAAACTGGGAACCGTCTATTTGGGATTCGACTGCCTGGGAATCGTGTATTATACAAGGGCCTTAAAGGGAACCGGTTGTCTTACTGGGAGAGAACAGTGGAGGAAGGCAGGGCAGAAGAGAAAGACAAGGGGAAGGAAACCAAGTCAAAACAATCATATCAAACATTAAAAAGATAAAAGAAGCGGATACAAATTTATGCATGTTCATTTCCATACTGTATAGAATATTGTATAAGAAACCATCCGTCACATGAAATATTTTGATAGGAGGTATGTAAGATATGACTAAAATACAAAAGAGGGAATGGGGAAGGAAAGAGACAGTGAGATAAGATGGAAGAAGAGGGAGAGAAGTGTGGGGTGGGGGGAGGGAATGAAGTGAAGACGAGGAAAGAGAGCAAGTGTGAGGGAAACAGAGGAACAAGTAGAAGGAAAGGAAAGGGGGAGAAAAGACTGAGGGGTTAGGAAAAGAGAGTTAAAAAGTGAGGAGCTAGAGAGGAGAAAAGGGAGTACGAGTAGGTGGAAGAAAGGGAGAATAGATAGTTAGAATGAATAAACAAGGAGGATGGTGGAAGAGAGGGTCGATGAGGGAAGGAGGGAGGAAGGTGGGAGAGAGATTCAAGGAAGGAGGGAGAAAGGTGAAAGAGAGAATCAAGGAAGGAGGGAGAAAGGTGGGACAGAGAATCGAGGAAGGAGGGAGAAAGGTGGGAGAGAGAATCGAGGAAGGAGGGAGAAAGGTGGGAGAGAGAATCGAGGAGGAGGAGGAGGAGGAGGAGGGAGAGAGGAAGAGAATGAGGAAGGTGTTGAGGAGAGGGAGGGAGGAAGGAAAGATAAAGATGTTAAGGAGAGGGAGGGAGGAAGGAAAGATAAAGATGTTAAGGAGAGAGAGGGGATGATTAAGGATTACAGGGGACTTTCAAACAACAACAAACATGATGGTCGTTGCCAAGTTGTTATATCATTATGCTTTGTAAACTAGTGCATACCGGGGAGAAGGAAACCAGATGAATTCGTAGGAGACGAATGGTGAGAGTTTTGAAAGGGAGGGAGTGTGGTGGAGGGGAAGAAGGGGGAGGGAGAGGAGGAGACAACTTGAGGGAGGGAGGAGACAACTGGGGAGAATGGGAGAGGAGGAGACAACTTGAAGGAGGGATGAGGAGACAATTGGAGGGAGGGAAGGAGGAAGAGACAACTAGGGAGAATGGGAGAGAGGAGGAGACAACTTGAGGGAGGGAGGAGGAGACAACTTGAGGGAGGGAGGAGGAGACAACTTGAGGGAGGGAGGAGGAGACAACTTGAGGGAGGGAGGAGGAGACAACAGGAGGGAGGGAGGAATGGAGAGACAACTGGGGAGAATGGGAGAGAGGAGGAGACAACTTGAGGGAGGGAGGAGGAGACAACTGGGGGAAGGGAGTGAGGGAGGAAGGGAGGCATCACTGGACGTACCATTCTCATAACTTTTTCTCACTACCACTCATAATTCTCCCTTATCTCCCGCCACCTCAAAACGACTCACAAAAGACTGTCATTCTCAGGGAGGGAGGGAGGGACGATGGAGGGAAACTAGGGGAGGTAGGAAGACGGGAGTGAGGGAAAGGGGTGGAGGCTAGGAGTGAAGAAAGAAAGGTAAGTGAGTGTGTGTGTGTGTGTGTGTGTGTGTGTGTGTGTGTGTGTGTGTTCTGTGTGTGTGTGTGTGTGTGTGTGTGTGTGTGTGGTTCATTATAATGCTATGGTTTGTTGGGCACCACGTGGAAAATATAAAGAATAAAACAGGAACATACAGTAGTTGTCTTGACGAGATGATGATGTGATGATCCTTGTCACTAACATCTTACATATTTATAATTATTATGTACCATTAAAGAGACACTACAACTATCTTTCACTATCACAACAATTACTACCATCACATCAATCATAACAATCACCACTACTACTACTACTACTACTACTATTCGATTCATTTGTCAATTGCAGTAATAACGCTAACAATAACAGCACGTTACCACAACAGATCATCCCAGGACACACACACACGCACACACACACTCCCTGAAAATGCATTAAGAGCCTTTATGAACTCCCTGATATATATATATATATATTATATATATTATATATATTATATATATATTCAAGTAGAGAGAAAGAATCCGAATTTCGGTACGAGAAAGAAGTCACGAATTTGGGTACGGGAAGGCAAGTTATTACAGGTAGAGGAGGAGGAGGGAGGGAGGTAGAGAAGGAGGGTGGGAGGGAGGGACTGACACTGAGGGAGGGAGGGAGAAATTTTCCACCTTCCTTGTAACAAGTTTGGGATGAGACTGTCTGTTTCTCTCCCTGGCCTGTACGGGGAGAAGGGAGGAAGAGGGGAGGGGGACATCGAGGGAGATAAAGAGGGTGGGGAGGAGAAAAAGTTGAGGGAGAGAGAGTGATATGGGGAGAGAGTGATATGGGGAGAGAGGGATATGGGGAGAGAGGGATATGGGGAGAGAGGGATATGGGGAGAGAGGGATATGGGTAGCGAGGGAGAAGGGGAGAGAGGGATATGGGGAGAGAGGGATATGGGGAGAGAGGGATATGGGGAGAGAGGGATATGGGGAGAGAGGGATATGGGGAGAGAGGGATATGGGGAGAGAGGGAGAAGGGGAGAAAGAGAGAAGGGGAGAGGGGGAGAAAGAGAGAAGGGGAGAGAGGGAGAAGGAGAGAAGGGGAGAGAGGGAGAAGGGGAGAGAGGGAGAAGGGGAGAAAGAGAGAAGGGGAGAGAGGGAGAGAGGGAGAAGGGGAGAAAGAGAGAAGGGGAGAAAGAGAGAAGGGGAGAGAGGGAGAAGGGGAGAGAGGGAGAAGGGGAGAAAGAGAGAAGGGGAGAGAGGGAGAAGGGGAGAGAGGGAGAAGGGGAGAGAGGGAGAAGGGGAGAAAGAGAGAAGGGGAGAGAGGGAGGGAGCAATGACCAAAACTACTGCATGTATGTACATTTTTCAAGAATAATTCAGAATTTTTCTAGTTGCCTAAATATTTGGTGTAATTCGTCTTGTACTGCATTACAATTACAAAAAAAAAAAAAACAATAACAAGAAATAAAGTGAGGGAGTGGGTACATATTCTCGTCAAGTTAAAAATATATATAACTACTTCATTAAATTATCGTGGGTAACTTTATTATATCCAATTTGTAAGTCAGTTTTCTATACCTTACAACATTTTCTTTGCTGTTTCTTCACTTTGTTTTGTTTTTCTTTACCAGCCTCTTTTTTGTCTTTATAACCTCCTTGCATCTACTCTATTTTCCTCTTCATATCACCAAGTCTTCTTCACGTCTCTAATGTTTACTGTCATGCTGCTGCTATGTACTATATCTCCACCTCCTTCTCCTCTTCTCCATTGGCACTTTTCTCAGCTGTTTACTGCCATGCTGTTGTTATATACTGTATCTCCACCATCTCCTCCTCCTCCTTCTTCTTCTACTTCTCCTCCTCCTCCTCCTCCTCCTCTCTCAATTGGCCCTTTAATCTTTCTCCGTCTCTCTCTAATTCTCTCTCACTTTCTATCTCTCTCCCTCTCTCTTTCTATCTCACTCTCTTTCTCTATCTTTCTATTTCCCCTCTCTCTCTCTTTCTATCTCTCTCCCTCTCTCTTTCTATCTCACTCTCTCTCTCACTATCTCTTTCCCTCTCCCTTTCTATCTCACTCTTTCTCTCTCTTTCTATCTTTCTCCCTCTCTTTTTCTATCTCACTCCCTCTCTCTCTATCTCCTTCCCTCTCCCTGTCTATCTCACTCTCTCTCTCTATCTCACTCCCTCTCTTTCTATCTCACTCTCTTTCTATCTCACTCTCTCTTTCTATCTATTTCCCCCCCTCTCTCTCTTTCTCTCTCTCTTTCTCTCACTCTCTCTACCCCTCTCTCTTTCTCAATTATATTCCATCACACCCTCTGTATCTGATTTCCATTAATTGTGATCTCCATAATTATCTATGCAGAAAATGATCCTAATTAATTTGAGCCCGTCACTAGTATAATTACTTGGAAGAAAAGTAAGTAAGTAAGGAAGGTAGGAAGGAGGGAGGGATGTAAGTAAGGAAGGAGGGAGGGAGGGAGGAAAGAAGAGAGAAGGGATGAGACAGAAGGAGGGATGAAAGGAAAGAGAAGGGATGAAAGGAAAGAGAAGGGATGAGGGAAGGAGGGATGAAAGGAAAGAGGGAGAGAGGAAAGAATAGAGAGGAGAAAAGGGATGAAACAGAAGAAGGGAGGGAGGGAGGGATGAAAGGAAGGAGGAGGGAGGGATGAAAGGAAGGCGGAGGGATGAGACAGAAGAAGGGACGAGGGAGGGAGGGAGGGAAGGAGGGAGGGATGAAAGAAAAGAGGAGAGAGAAGGAGGGAGGGATGAAAGAAAAGAGGAGAGAGAAGGGATGAAGGAGGGAGGAAGGTATGAAGGACGGACAGAAGGAAGGAGGGAGGGAGGGATGGAAGGAAGGAGGAGAGATAAGGGATGAAGGAGAGAAGATTATAGTAAGGAAAGAAAGATTGGAAGGAGGGAGCAGAAAGACAGGAAGAAGGGAGGGAGGAAGCTAGGAAAAATGAAGGAAAAGCAAAAAAAAAAATATATATATAAGGAAAAAAAGATTGAAGGAAAAATCAGGTCCTCCGCAAAAAAAAAAAAAAAAAAAAAAAAAAATGTGGGTCTGATTAATTAAGGGACTCTGTGATGTAGTCAGAAAATTGGAGATAAATGAGTCCTTCAAATATTGCTACGAAACACCACCTATATGGAAGGAGCTTGTTTCGTGGCATAGTCAGGAGGAATCAGAAGCCACCACCAGGTCTCAAACACGATCTCAGGGTCCTTAAGGTTGACGAAATATAACATGAAAAACAGGCACAGTAAACTTTATGCACATATTTAAGTAGAGAACGTAAAACTAGAGCGCAAATAATATAATTGGTACAAACGACCATACGATGTTTTACAATTTTATGTAGTATATGCATAATAAATCTTAAGGCAATACATTTTTATCCACACAAACCCATTTTAATCCACACACACACATACACACACACACAGACACACACATTTTAATCTAAAGACACATTTTAATCAACACACACACACACACACACACACACACACACACACACACACACACACACACACACACACACACACAGATAAAGAGTCCAATAACAAGCTTTAATTAATCATCACCATTATCATTTATCATCACACTGTCATTACCATCATTATGACTACCATTCTCACTGTCATCACCCAATTATCATTCCTGCCATCCATAGCTCTCGTACGTCACCTCCAGTCATCATCATCATCATCATCATCATCATCATACATATACACATACGGGTAAAATAGTAAATAGTGGAATAAATTTACGTATTTGTTTGCTAAAAATAAATAAAAATAAAATTAAAACAAATACAAAAAAAAAAATATATATATATATATAGAAGGGACCGTAGGACAGCGAGTACTGCAATGGACTATGGATTGGCCAGTGATCCGAAGCCACACACACACACACACACACACACACACACACACACACACACACACACACACACCATGACTGAGTGCAGTGGGGTCATGTATAATAGTGATAGGGGGCCAGTGTCACATAGGGGGCTTCCGTCGTTTACATAGCCGATGGTTCGGTTAATGTGGCGTGTGTGTGTGTGTGTGTGTGTGTGTGTGTGTGTGTGTGTGTGTGTGTGTGTGTGTGTGTGTTTGCGCGTGCGCGTGTGCGTGTACGTGTGTGCGTGTGCGTGTACGTGTGTGCGTGCGTGCGCGTGTGCGTGCGTGCGCGCGCGCGCGCGCGCGCGAGAGAGAGAGAGAGAGAGAGAGAGAGAGAGAGAGAGAGAGAGAGAGAGAGAGAGAGAGACGTATATGAGTGGTGTTGATGATTGAGATTGATACGACTTGGAGAGAGTATAGTAAAAGCCTTGTCGTATCCACACATCTGAAATTTACAAGCAGGAGGAGGCGATAGTACAGTACAACCCTTACACATAAAACACTATACCGAACCATAAGTTTATTCCGTACCTCACGTTTCTGGCTTGCAATTCCTTGGTGGACTTCAATCTGCTGCTGGACCTGACACGTGTGGAATATAAGCGACATTGGCACATTTCATACCAGACCATTCAATATTTTCACCGGGATCGGCATGCTGTTCAAGATATTATTAGTTGTCTTAGAGGTTGTACTACATATTCATAAAAACAGAGGGAGAGGAAAATAATTATATTAATAGATATAAAGAGACATACAAAGATAGAAGAGTATATTACCAAGGAACACCACCACTATTAAAAAAAAAATGCCAACACATTAACATAATCAATTTCATCACATCCCTACCACTAACACCACTCCAATCGTCATCACAAACAGCATTAACATCATCACCACCATCACCACAACCCTCACCAATATCCTCATCCCTATTATCAATATTATTATTTAGGAAAACAACACTACCACAATCTCCACAACCACCACTACCACCACTACCACCACCACTTCAACCACTACTACCACCAACACTAACACTAACACCACCACCACCACCACCTTAACCACCACTACTAACACGACCACCACCACCTTAACCACCACTAACACCACTACTAACACGACCACCACTAACACCACCACCACCTTAACCACCACCACAATCACCACAACTACCACTAATAACACCACCACCACCACCTTAACTACCACTAACCACCACTACTAACACGACCACCACCACCACCACAACTACCACAACCACTAACACTAACACGACCACCAGTAACACCACAACTAACACTAAACACCCACCACCTCAACCACCAACAACAAATCCATACTGTAGGTCCTTACGAGGTTGTTTTTGGGTAATAAGTCACACATATGCCAGGTAAGCATCGACAGGGCATCCATAGAACACACTCACCCTCCCACCCCCATCACATCCCATCATTTGTTTAGGAAGGTATTTGTTTAGAATGAATGTATGTGTCTGTTTTTCTGTTTGTGTGTGTCTGTTTGTGTGTGTGTGTGTGTGTGTGTGTGTGTCTGTGTCTGTGTGTGTGTCTGTGTCTGTGTCTGTGTCTGTGTCTGTGTCTGTCTGTGTCTGTGTGTGTGTGTGTGTCTGCCTGAGCCACACACACACACACACACAGAGCCCCCATTCCTTGATAACCCACCTGTCACCTACACTCCACCTCACTCCCGTCACGGTTCACATCACCTCTGACACACACACACACAGACGGACGGACGGACGGACACATTTCTCCTCTCCCACATGGATTTTCAAACAATTTCGAAACGGTAAAAAAAAAAAAAAAAAAAAAAAAAAATATATATATATATATATATATATATACTGTATATATATGAATCTTAATTAATGAAACTGAAAATCTGTGAAATAAATTTTAATAAGGTATAATTATAATATAAAAAAGTCTTCTTGGTGGAATGTGAAAAAGTAAATGACAAAAGTTGCAAGAAAGAAAAGTGTAAAGCTGAATGAAAAGTTGCCGGGAAATTGCAAGTGGCGGCTAATGACAAGCTTGAAAGTAGAGCAACAGCTATTGTCTTCCCTCGTATGTGTGTGTGTGTGTGTGTGTGTGTGTGTGTGTGTGTGTGTGTGTGTGTGTGTGTGTGTGTGTTGTTGTTGTTGTTGTGATGACTGGTAGATCGGGCGTCGCAACTCACACATAATGAAAGGAAAGGGAGAGAGAGAGAGAGAGAGAGAGAGAGAGAGAGAGAGAGAGAGAGAGAGAGAGAGAGAATTCGTAAACACGAGTACTAAGGGTCTTTAATTATCAAGGGATTGATTGATCGAAATTAGGAGCCTCAACAGTGAGGTCATATATCGCAAGAATGTGATGGATAGGCGAGACAGCAAGCAGGAAGGAAAAAGAAAGAAAAGAGGGACAAATGAAGAACTGAAAGATAGTGGCTGGGGCCGAAGGGGAGCCAGAACCCTTAAAGTATTGCCCACATCACTACAGACAATACCCTCCCTCCCTACAAGGTAATTATCAAGGTCAATACAATCATATAAAATTATACATAATTATCAAAGTCAATATAAGAGTAGGGTAGGGGTTGTAATGAGAGACTAAATGTGTTACAGGAAGGAACAATTCATCACAAAAAAGCATTGCACGTGTATAACGTTACTGTTCCTTCCTGTCCTGTGTTGGATGGCAGACCAATTAATGTGTGTGTGTGTGTGTGTGTGTGTGTGTGTGTGTGTGCAGGTTAGCACATGTTAGGTATCTGTATGTGTGTGTGTGTGTGTTTGCAGGCTAGCACATGTTAGGTAGCTGTGTGTGTGTTCGCAGGTTAGCACATGTTAGTTAGGTGTGTGTGTGTGTGTGTGTGTGTGTGTTCGTTAGCAGGTCAGCCCATGTTAGTAAGGTTAAGTTAATCAGGTTAGGGTAGGTTATAGATTAGGTTAGGTTAGTGAGTACCATGGCTATCTTACTTGGCCCAATGAGTGAGTTAACACCAGATCAAAGGCACAAGTAATAACGTTGTCAATTACGGCTCCACGTGGAATGGTGCTTTCTTTAAGGGGGTAATTATTCATTTTTGTTACATTGGACTGCCATAATTCCTCCAAAGTATGCCAGGAAACAAGACCAAATGAACAAAAATAATGGTGTTCTGGTGTCTGGAATAGTTTGGAGGAATCGGTTGCTCCAGATTTTACCAACACTGCACTTCCACCTTAAAGGGAGTATATAGTACAGTGTTGTTATTGGTAAATCTGGAGCAACTGATTCCTCCATATTTATTCCAAGCAACAGGATACCATTATACCTATTCATTGGTGTTATTTCCTGATATACTTTGGAGGAATATCAAGGCACTCCAATGTAACAAAAGTATACGATACCCATTTAACTCAAACACTCTCTCGTGACTATATTTTCAGCCAATAAGTGTATAATTCGTTTAAGGGACCCTGTGATGTAGTCATAAAATAGTTAGGTTTGATTAGCGTCTGCAAACACAGCCATAAATCCACTACACAGTAAGCCAATTACTATTACGCCGTCAGGGTTCATATTTCTCATGTTTCTTGGACTGTCCCTTCTAATCCTACCGTCCGTCAGTAGGAATACCTCTTTCAGTGTCCACATTCCTCGTGTTTCCTGGACTGTCGCCTCTAATCCCGCACGTAACACAAGACAAGAACGTCCCAGCCAACCTCAAGAGTCAAATGATTACAAATAACAAACCACGAGCTTTGTAGTTGGTCGACGCTAACTGCTAATGTGTATATTACCAATGAACACTAATTTCCGTGAATAGGAATGCCAACAGCAGGGGTAAGGTACAGCCACAATCAAATAACCACCGACACTTTCCTTCCATCGTGCAAATAAATCAGTATCATATAAAAATATAATCATACACCACCTAACGTCAACTCAACCCCTTCAATTATTATTAAGAGGTGCTGCAATATCATACACGTGTTGTTCTTTATTACCAAGATATTTACTACGATGGAAGGAAAGTGTCGGTGGATATTTGATTGTGGCTGTACCGGGACAGTTATAGTGCACAAGGTAAAAAAAAAAAAAAAAAAAAAAAAAAAAAAAAAAAAAAACTATGGGTGCAATTCTGGTGTGAAATATTAAAACACCTCAGACTATGGATACTGATTAATAGCTTGTTTATTTCCGGAGCATCATAAACTCTGTGTGTGTGTGTGTGTGTGTGTGTGTGTGTGTGTGTGTGTGTGTGTGTGTGTGTGTGTGTGTGTGTGTGTGTGTGTGAACCCCTCCTGCTCGGTGTGTGTGTTTTTTTTTTACCTTTAAAAAAAAACAAAAACAAAACAGCTTACCATATATTACCATAACTATTACTGGTGACTGCACTAAAACTATTTCGACGACTTTTTATACGAGAAATATAACACTCCAGTTATACACAGAGACAACCAATACCAAGATGTGTCTACGGCATTCAGTCTCTATGAGGTCAAGATAAATTGGTATAATGTGAGTTCTGGTAGAGTAAAAATTTGGGTTGATACACTATCGCGTTATGTAAGGGAAGCACGAAACACTCAGGGAATTAGTGGAGGCTGATGATCCCTCCAAATGGTGGCAGAAAACACAATGTCCTGAGTATAAAGTCGAGGTTCTACTGTTTTTTTTTTTTTGGCACTGTTTGAAGGAATCGACATCCCCCTCCCTGTACCCAATAATTCACCGACTACATAACAGGCTCCTTAACTACCCTATTATCAAGCGTTAATGGCACTCCGTCACCAAATTAGAGAGACCACTTCATTTCTTACACTCTAATCTCACAACAACAATTGCAAAAGATTACAAATACCGCGCCGTGTAATTTACCAGGTGGTTGGCCGTGATAGATCGTCCAGGTGTGTGTTCTACCCCGAAATAAATCTGAAGCAGGACAGTAGTGGAAAGAAATAAGAGTACACAAACGATATGATTATGATAAAGGCAAAGATGTTCTATATTTTAGGGGATAGTACACTTTTGGTATGTACAGTCGGCAGCAGGAATTCGTCCCATTCAGGTCTAGTGAAAGGAGCCTGGTGATCTGGTAACACTGTAAGAGAGACGACAAATATGGTTTTAAATGGCAAATAATCATTCGTCATTTAAACCATACTTTTCAACTTTCATACAATGTTACCAGATCACCAGGCTCCTCCTCTCATTCGAGCTGAGCAAGACGGACTTCTGTTGCCGACTGTACATTAAAGCACCTCGATTCCTCCAAAGTGTTTGTTAATGTCAGGATACAAGACCAGATTAACGAAAATAATGGTGGGAATATTGCTTGGAATGATTTGGAGGAATCATTTGCCCCAGATTTACCAACACTGTACTTTGCCTTTAAAACACTTGAACGACGGAGGAGGAAAGGGGGACAGAAGGTTGGAAGCAATGACAAGAGATAGACAGATGGATGTACTTACAGTTCAATCTCCTCCAATTCCATGTTCACCACTCCAGCGTTGTCAGTGTGTGTAGTATGTGTACCCCTCAAAATGTGAACCGCTTCGACATGCCAGCTCGAGTTTGGGGGGGGGGGGTGATGGAGGGGGGGTTTGGGACTGGTGTGGTGTTGTGGTAGAGCAGGGATTGTAAGCAGTAATGCTGTACTAGCTTGTACATACATCAACGGTATATATCTATTGCACACCATAACAAGTTGCTGATATAGAAAGACCTTTACTATTATTTTTTTGTTATACTGTAATAGTATGCATTCATACAGTAACAGTTTTGTCTGTTTGTGAGGCAGTAGCAATAGTCTCAGCCAGGTGTCCACTCTATGAATACTTAGTATAGGCCAGAGAAGAGCAATGCATTATGGCGTTAATATTTCATGTTCTGCATCATTATTGCATGTAAGTAAAATATCTCGATTGTGCAGATTGATCACAATGTTTCCACAGCATACCACAACGCCATCAGACCTCGTAATCTAAAATAGTCTCTCGTCCCTCCACGTCAGTCATTGTAACATGCTTATCAATCTGAGTCGATGATATTAATGATACTGTAAATTCCAATACTTTAAGAGCATTATGAACATTGGTAGTGGTACTATGACAAATGCATTTTTTACGATGTTTTTTGACAGCTCCAACCAAGGGTAATACAATGTAGATTTATCATTACAAAGTGAACTTTGACGGCATGAAGAGAATCAGAGTCGTTACAACAACCTTTTTATTGGTGGGATCAGATGCTTTCACAAGTTCACAATGGCATCAACAGTGACTATAATATAGAGAAATTATCAAAGTTAAGAGCGAGAATTTAAACAAGTCAAATTAAACAATTAAACTAAATGAAAGTCTACTGCAAACGCCGTGATAATCAACATACCGGTATAGAATAACATTCCAATGCAAAGGAATTCTAATGTTAATATATTCACATTAACACTATTGATTATTTTTAAATGTTCAGGTTTCAACACTACACCACAAGTATCAGTGAGTTCTCTTATAGTAGAGTGAAGACGGGAGTGAAGTCTCTGGCTGGTCGGCCTGGTTGACTGACCCATACAATACATTATGCTCATCGGTTGTTGTTTTGATGATACTTATTGTGCTACTGACATACTCCACTATGTAGCTGAGGGATAGATAGGTAGCAGAGGGAAGGTAAATACAAGGTCCCTTGGGTAAACTGATACCCAACCGACGAGCGTAGTTCAGCTCGAAACTGGTGGTTCATACACACGTTGACAACATTGAGTGATGAATGTGGAAGTGGAGAAGACTGAACTAATGGATAGGTGGGTAGACAGAGAAGAGATAAGTGGAGCAGACAGACAGATAGAGGGCAAATGAAACGGGAATATAGTTATAGGAACAAAGCACAGACAGACAGACAGACAGACAGACAGAGAGACATATAGACAGAGATGAGACTGAGAAAGAGAAAAAAAAATAAGAGAGCAAACCACCAATTAAATAAGTCAGTCCACTTAACAGAAAGTGACGTGCTGGTGGAGGAGGAAGGAGAGGAGACGGAAGGGAAAGAAGGAGGGAAGGGAAGGGAGAAGGAAGGGAAGGAAGGAGGGAGGGAAGGGAAGGGAAGGGAGGAAAGGAAGGAGGGAGGGAAGGGAAGGGAAGGAGGGAGGGAAGGGAGGAAAGGAAGGAGGGAGGGAAGGGAAGGGAGGGAGGGAGGGAAGGGAAGGGAGGGAAGGAGGGAGGGGAGAAGGAAGGGAAGGAGGGAGGGGAAGGGTAGGGGGAAGGAAAAGTGAGGGAAGGAAAAGAGAGGAAAGGGAGAGGGAAGGAAGAGAGTGCATGGGAGGGCCAATGAAACCACAACACCAAGAAACACTATATATATTTTGTTCTCCTTGCTCTTACCAATTGCTTTCTTATTCTGTTGGGGTAGTGGCTTCTTCTTCTTCCTTCTCCCTCTTCCACTTTCATCCGTTGTTTTCTCTTCTTCCTTCTCCTTCTTCCACTTTCATCATGTTTTATCTCTTCTTCCTTCTCCCTCTTCCACTTTCATTCGAGTCTTTCTCTTCCTCCCTTAATTGGGGTGACGGGAGAGTAGGACGAAATTAGAGGAAAGGAATAAATTACAGAAGACTAATAAGGAGATATAAAAAAAAAGAAAATATAATATAGAATATGAAAAAATGAAGGAGAGGAGAAAGAAGTAAGGGAAAATGAAGGAGAGGAGGAAGAAGTAAGGGAAAATAAGTAGGAAAACGAATACAAGAAGAGGGGGCATAGACAAAAAGAATTAAGGTAAAGAAGAGAAGTGTGTTATTGAGGAAGACAACACAAATTGAAGGAATCGAAGTCCCAGCCTTGAGAGCAACTTAGTCAATTCTATATTAATTCTATATTATTATTATTATTATTATTATTATTATTATTATTATTATTATTATTATTATTATTATTATTATTATTATTATTATTATTATTATTATTATTATTATTATTATTATTATTATTATTATTATTATTATTATTATTATTATTATTATTATTATTTTATTATTATTATTTTATTATTATTATTTTATTATTATTATTTTATTATTATCATTTTATTATTATCATTTTATTATTATCATTTTATTATTATCATTTTATTATTATCATTTTATTATTATCATTTTATTATTATCATTTTATTATTATCATTTTATTATTATCATTTTATTATTATCATTTTATTATTATCATTTTATTATTATCATTTTATTATTATCATTATTATCATTATTATCATTATTATCATTATTATTATTATTATTATTATTATTATTATTATTATTATTATTATTATTATTATTATTATTATTATTATTATTATTATTATTATTATTATTATTATTATTATTATTATTATTATTATTATTATTATTATTATTATTATTATTATTATCATTATTATCATTATTATCATTATTATCATTATTATTATTATTATTATTATTATTATTATTATTATTATTATTATTATTATTATTATGAGAGTTTCTTTGGCTGAAAATTCATTATGATAATTCTAATAATAACGATAATGATGATGAGGAAGTAGGGTTGAAGATGAGTTGGACGAAGCAGTAAAAATTGGAGAGCGAGAAAATGGTAGTGAGAAATTCCAATATTGGTGGAGAAGTAAGAGTTGGTGTTTATAATGATTGAAAGGGGGGGGGGGTAGGGGGGCTGGAACACACACACACACAGCCCGGTGGTGTAGTGGTTAGCGCGCTTGGCTCACATCCAAGAGGGCCTGGGTTCGAATCCCCTATCGGGTGTAGACAATTTGGGATTGTTTCCTTAAATGTGTAACCCCTGTTCACCTAGCAGAGAATAGGTATGGGATGTAAGTCGAGGAGTTGTGACCTCGCTATCCCGGTGTGTGGAAAAAGGTTCCAGCCTTACCCAAAGATCGGTCACTACGAGCTCTCAGCTCATTCCGGGAGGGTAACAGTTGGTGAGCACGTGTCCAGGACGTGATCAAGACCAGGTGAAACACACACACACACACTCTCTCTCTCTCTCTCTCCCTATGGTTGGATACTTGGTTGGTTGTAAGGTTGATGGGAAGGGTAAGATGGACAAGTGTTACCAATTTTATTACCATACCCAATATTGGTCACCGAGGAAGAGTGTGTCTTATGTGGAGTAAGATGCTTAGAATATTGTGAGGAAGCGTTTTTACCTCTCTCTCTCTCTCTCTCTCTCTCTCTCTCTCTCTCTCTCTCTCTCTCTCTCTCTCTCTCTCTCTGTGTGAGTGAGAGTTTAATTTGAGTGTTTTTATAGGTGTTTGTGAGTGATATTTGTGTGTGAGAGTGTGTGTGTTTATATAAGTGAATGTGTTGATATGAATGTTTGTGAATGTTTATATGGGTGAGTGTGTTGATATGAGTGTTTGTGAGTGTATATGAGTGCGTGTGTTGCTACGAGTGTTTGTGAGTGTTTATATAAGTAAGTGTGTTGATAAGAATGTTTGTGAGTGTTTATAAAGGTGAGTGTGTTGATATGAGTGTTTGTGAGTGTTTATAGAAGTGAGTGTGTTTATATAAGTGAGTGTGTTGATAAGAATGTTTGTGTGTGTTTATATAAGTACGTGTGTTGATAAGAATGTTTGTGGGTGTTTATAAAGGTGAGTGTGTTGCTATGAATGTTTGTGTGTGTTTATATAAGTGAGTGTGTTGCTATGAGTGTTTATATGGGTGAGTGTGTTGCTATGAGTGTTTATATGGGTGAGTGTGTTGCTATGAGTGTTTGTGTGTGTTTATATGGGTGAGTGTGTTGATAAGAAGGTTTGTGAGTGTAAGATTTAAATTAAAAACTTTGGAATGAATCTCGTCCCTGTCTAACTTCTTTGTCTCACTTTCTTTAAACTCTCTCTCTCTCTCTCTCTCTCTCTCTCTCTCTCTCTCTCTCTCTCTCTCTCTCTCTGTGTTGATATGAATGTTTGTGTGTGTTTATATGAGTGAAGTGGTGCTGTGATCACATCTGCATGCATGAAACAAACATGAGTGTATAAAATTAAATTATTATCTTATGGCGAGGCGAAGGAGGAAAACTTAACCCTGACCACCCACAACACTCTCTGGCCAAGAAGGTGCAACTAGGGGTAAACTAGGGAAATAAATCAGGGGAAAACTAGGGAAATAAATCAGGGGAAAACTAGGGAAATAAATCAAGGGAAAACTAGGGATATAAATCAGGGGAAAACTAGGGAAATAAATCAGGGGAAAACTAGGGAAATCAGGGGATATCAAGGGAAATCAGGGGAAAAAGAGGAAATTCAGGGTAAAAGAGGGAAAGCAGGGTAAAAGAGGGAAAGCAGGGGTAAAAGAGGGAAATCAGGGGAAAACGAGGGAAATCAGGGTAAAAGAGGGAAATCAGGGGAAAACGAGGGAAATCAGGGTAAAAGAGGGAAATCAGGGGATATCAAGGGAAATTAAGTGAAATCAGGGGAAAACGAGGAAATTCAGGAGATATCAAGGGAAATCAGGATAATTCAAGAAGGGAAATGAGGAAAATTCAAGGGAAATCAGGGGAAAACGGAAGACAGCAGGGGAAATCAGGGAAAATCAATGGAAATCAGGGACAAACAATTTCAGGAGCAAGAAGGGGCAAGTAGAAGCAATCAGAGATAAGGAGAAGGGGAGATCAGACATAGGAAGGGGTGATCAGACATAGGAAGGGGAGATCAGACATAGGAAAGGGTGATCAGACATAACGAGGGGAGATCAGATATAGGAAGGGGTGATCAGACATAGCAAATGGTGATCAGACATAGAAAGGTGAGATCAGACACAACAAGGGGAGATCAGACATAGCAAGGGGAGATCAGACATAGGAAGTGGAGATCAGACATAGGAAGTGGAGATCAGACATAGGAAGGGGAGATCAGATATAACAAGGGAAGATCAGACATAGGAACGGGAGATCAGACACAAGAGGGAAACAATCAATTAACTATATAGGCTTGTGTATAGTAGGTAGGGGTATTCAGGACGACAACACACACACACACACACGTTCACACACACACACACACACAGACACGTTCACACACTCTCACTCACGTTCACACACACACACGCTCACACACACACACACACACACACACACACACACACACACACACACACACGCACACATACGTACACTCATGTTCACACACACGTAAAAGCAAACACACACTCTTACGTTCACACACACACACACGCAAAGGCAAACACACACATACACACACACATATCAGGTAAAGTGCTTGGCTGACCAGTCTCACATGATGTACGGCCGCAACTCACCTGTCAGAACGAGAATAAGTAAAGGAAGGAAAGAAGAGGAGAGATAGATAGAAGCTGTGTGTGTGTGTGTATGTGTGTGTGTGTGTGTGTGTGAGAGAGAGAGAGAGAGAGAAAGAGTGAGTGTGTGTGTGCGTGTGTGTGCGTGTGTGTGTGTGTGTGTGTGTGTGTGTGTGTGTTTAGTTCAGTGTCCTGTCTGTATGCAGTTGCTTGTGTTTGGCAGCATCTGATGATCCGCTGTCTGTTTGTACCATAAGCGTTCGTGTGTGTGTGTGTGTGTGTGTGTGTGTGCAGGAGGTAACCAAGGATGGGTACACAATCTCTGACCGAACGCCTATACCTGTTTACCTTCCCTTACCCATACTGTTTGTTTACAGATGGTTACCTGTTTCCTGTGTCTGTGTGTTTGATATGGAGGGTAAAGGCAGCAACAATGGAGGGACAGAAGGGATGGTTGTATGTGTTGTATCTGGGGGCCCAATGTATCAAGGGAATGGGAACAATAGTGGATATTACAGTAGATATGACTGTAGCGGGAACAACGAAGTGAGGACGTCATATTATGAAGAACCACTATAAGGACGATTGAGAAACATAAACACCCAATACTCCATCAGATAATCCGATTCCTCAAAGACTGATATAAATACACACAAATACGCGACCACAATTCCTAATATATACACATTAAAATCCATTAGAAAAATCCGATTCCTCAAAAACTGATATAACTACACACAAATACGCGAACACAATTCCTAATATATATATACGTACGAAACTGAACGTCTGGGGTAAACAAATATATACAGTGTTTATATAGCGAATTGCAAGGCTACCGAATCTTCCAAACTACTGGCAATTAATGAGGTAATAATAGTTTGTTGTTTCTTGACACAGTTATGGAGGGATCATTAATGGGGTCGTTTGGGGTCGGGGATAATGAGAGGGTTACCCATTCTTCCAAACACTGCCACGAAACAGATCCCTAGTTTATAACACTGAGATCATCAATTTCCTTTAAGGGGGTCACGAGAGGGTTACCCATTCTTATAAACATGCCACGATACAGATCCCTAGTTTATAACACTGAGATCATCAATTTCCTTTAAGGGGGTCATGAGAGGTTTACCAATTCTTCCAAACCGTGCTACGAAACATATCCCTTATTTATAACACTGACATCATCCATCAATTTCCTGGCATACAGTATATTGGAGAATTTAGTAGCTCTCCAATTCACCAGGAAGAGATGGTATGCTCTCCCCTTAACCTGCCAATTGTCCCACAACAGCTTACCCTCTGAAGTCCCCCCGCATTATCAACTGAACAAGAGCCCTTCCTTCCTTCCCTCCACTTATGGCCAACTGAGCCGTCATTACCACAACAACAAGTGAACCCTAAGCCAACTAGTGGAGAGAAGAGAGAGGGAGAGGGAGAGGGAGAAGAGAGAGCTAGGGTTGTGAGTGAAGTCTTTGATGATGATGATAATGATGATACCCAGTTTAACAGATGGTGATAATAATAATGATGATGATACCCAATTTAACAGATGGTGATAATAATAATGATGATGATACCCAGTCTAACAGATGGTGATAGTAATAATGATGATGATACCCAGTCTAACAGATGGAGATGATAATAATAATGATTATGTGATAATCTCTACCGAGACTAATAGTTGTTATTGACGGGAGGAGGAGGAATATATGAATATAATTTATTATTATTATTATTATTATTATTATTATTATTACTATTTTTTTTTTTTTTATATAATTGTTACTCTTATTATTATTATTATTATTATTATTATTATTATTATTATTATTATTATTATTATTATTATTATAACTCAGCCGAAGAAGAAAAGATAAACATCACTAATATTCAGAGATACTAGAGGATATTCCCATGATGTGAAAAATGTGTAGTGAGAAAGCTTTACATATAAGAGTTAAACTACACTATATACTACTAATGAGTGGGCCTGATTCCATAATAATGAGTAATATACCACGCACCAGCAATTGTGAGGATTTATGAGGAAGCCTACACACACACACACACACACACACACACACACACACACACACACACACACACACACACACACACACACACACACACACACACACACACACCAATACATGTAGGGTACCAAAGATAGACATTATTCTCTCTTTCTCTGTCTGTGATAAAAAAAATACATTGTAAGATTCTATTCAATTTGATATATCCTCCAATTATTAAAAGGTTGTTATTAAGACCAAAACAGCGAGGAAGTTAAAGATGGAGGGACGTATGACTATGACGAGCAGGATCGGAAGGTAAGCTATGAGGTACAATGTTTACATATAGTTGGCTGGCCTCTCATACAATGTTCCTTGGTTATACTTAATGAATACTGGGGAAAGTCACGGCCGGTGAAGGGGATTCGAACGTCACAGGAAGAAGCGAGACATACCACCACCACAATTCCAGAAAGCTTATGGC
>JAWQEG010003569.1:0-192500 GCA_033782935.1 Petrolisthes cinctipes | reverse complement strand
TTAACCATCACACACACACACACACACACACACACACACACACACACACGAATAAGTGGTTGAGTCAGGTCACACCAACACGATATTGGCTATACTGTATATTGGCTACACTGTATATTGGCTATACTGTATATTGGCCTGTTGTTGTTTGGAATAATAATAATAATAATAATAATAATAATAATAATAATAATAATAATAATGTTGTTGCAAACGTCTCACAAAGAACATCAGAACATTTTGCTATCAGAACAAAGAACAACAGAACACATGTCTAACAGAACAAAGAACATCAGAACATACAGTATGCCTAACAGAACAAACAACAACAGAACACAGAACAAAGAACATCAACCAATATTCAACCAACCAACCATGCAACCCCTTAGGCAACAGGAAAATAAACAAACCGCTGCACACAAATAACCTAAAAGAGTTTCCTTGTAGGTATTTCAAGACACAGTGTAGTCGTAAGCAGGGAACACTACCCTAAGGTAAGCTGGACTGCATACTACTGCCCCATCTCACGTCGTCCCTCTCTCATCTCAGGCAATTATTACTAACTTTGGTTGGTTTAAGTTAGGTTAGGTTTAGAGAGAATTATACTAAGTTTGTCTACTGTCCCATCTAACATCCTCCTTCTCATCTCAGGCAATTATTACTACCTTTGGTTTGTTTAAGTTAAGTTTAATGGGTTAGGTGAGGAGAGATTACAAGTACATAGAGTCAGTCGTCAACACAGAACACTACCCTAAGCTTGTCTATACTGTCCCATCTCACATCCCCTTCTCATCTCAGGCTATCAGGAATTATACAAGTACTATTTATTGGCCACAAGAATCTATTGGTACACACGCTGTTGTTGTTTTCGAGGATTTACAACATATAGAATAATAACTATGTAAGTCTATGTAACTGCAATACAACATAAGTATTATTAGGTTTGTTGTTTTGCAATCACCGAGTCACTTGGTAGACCATTCATTCCAGTACTTCTAGAATATTGAATGACCTCTCTTTCCAGTACTTCTAGAATAATAAATGACCTCTCTTTCCAGTACTTCTAGAATAATGAATGACCTCTCTTTCCAGTACTTCCAGAATAATGTGTTAGTTGGTTGGTTGGTTGGATGGTTGGTTGGTTGGTTGTGTTGATGAGGTTTTGACTATGCCTTGTCCCTTCTCCCGTCATCGTCGTCGTGTGAATGATGTGATGGTGTGGTCAGGTGGTAGATGTGTGACGACTCTTGTGGCAGTTGTCGTGTGTATGGTGGTGTTGGTGTACGAGAGGACCTTACAGTATAATATGACCTTACAGAAAGTATTCACACTTCAATTCTCACACGACTCCTCCTCCTCCTCCTCCTCCTCTCTCCTCCACCACCAACCTCTCAGACATCATTCACAGACTCTCCACACCTCTGGCAAACCTATAGAAGAGCATTCCCAGCCTTCCCAGCCTCTCAGACATCACCCTCTCTCAGCCAAACTACTAAAAGGTCATTCACAGTCATATCAATCTCTCAGAATCCAGACCCAGCCTCTCCCAAATCACTCCCAGCCTCTCCCAAACCACTTCCAGTCTTCCCATTCTCTCCCAAACCATTCCCAACCTCTCCCAAACCTCTCCCAGCATTCCCAACCTCTCCCAAACCTCTCCCAGCATTCCCAACCTCTCCCAAACCTCTCCCAGCATTCCCAACCTCTACCAAATCACTCCCAGTCTCTCCCAAACCATTCCCAACCTCTCCCAAACTTCTCCCAGCATTCCCACATCATCACCTCGTCCCTTCCACAATCCCCCTTCCTCCCAAAACAACCACAACAACAACCACGACAACAACCACAACCACGACCACAACCACAACAACACCCTTCATTGGACAGCAGTTGCTACGAGTATGAAGGAGTCTGGGCAACCAACAAATGCTGTGATATGCTGCACTATGCTGGTGGGGACGTGTTGGTGTGTCTCAGAGCTACCTTCCTACACATGTATCCCGGCTATAGGTAGGTACGGTAGGTAGGTAGATAGGTGGGTTGGTAGGTAGGCAGATGGGTGGATAGGTGGGTAGGTAGGTGGGTTGGTTGGTTGGTAGGTAGGTGGGTTGGTAGGTAGGTAGGTAGGTAGGTAGGCAGGTTGGTGGGTAGGTAGGTAGGTTGGTTGGTAGGTAGGTAGGTTGGTGGGTAGGTAGGCTATACTTCACATTACAGTAGTACAGTCTTGTATCCTGGCTATAAGTTGGTAGGTAGGTAGGTAGGTAGGTAGGTAGGTAGGTAGGTAGGTAGGTAGGTAGGGTATACTTCACATTACAGTACAGTTCAGTTGTAGACATTGTTGCATCCCATTTGAGAGAGTATTAAAGTGTTGGTGGTAAATTAATCTGGAGCAACTGATTCCTCCAAAGCAACAGACAGATCATCATTATTAGTTTTGTTAGTTAGTTAGTTAGTTAGGGACCCTGTGATCGTGTATGAAAATTGGAGGCTTCTGATTCCTCCTGACTATGCCACGAAACAAACTCCTTTCATATTATACGTGTGTGTGTGTGTGTGTGTTTCGTGGCAATATTTTAAGGACTCATTTATATCCAATTTTCTGACTACATCACAGGGTCCCTTAATGGGGTATATAGCACATTGTTTTGGGTGGTAAATCTGGAGCAAATGATTCCTCCAAACTATTCCAGACAACAGGATACCATTATTTTTCTTCATATGGGTCTGTTTCCTAGCATACTTTGGAGGAATCAACACACACACGTATCTTTTAATTTACCACAAACAGCTACTCACTCACTCACTCACTATTCAAAACATTAACATCATAGATTATATTTCATGAAGGTATTCGAAGCACACATGAATACTTACTTATTAGTGCTCGTGACTGTACACTCGCAATCCAAAATATGTATCCAGGCTTGCTTCGAATAGCCTGGTCAAGTATTACTAATTAATTAAGCGAGCTCAAGCAAATATGAAACAGGATAAGCTTAGATTGTAATTGGTTCACTAGTTTGTCAAATGATTCGAAACTTCAACAAGACCTGGATACAAATATGAAACAGGATAAGCTTAGATTGTAATTGGTTCACTAGTTTGTCAAATGATTCGAAACTTCAACAAAATACAAATATGAAACAGGATAAGCGTTGTAATTGGTTCACTAGTATGTCAAATGATTCGAAACTTCAACAAGACCTGGATACAAATTTTGGATTGCGACTGTACAGAATATAACAAGAGTAAGTACGTAAGTGTGTTATTATTACCCACAGTGGAAAAAAATTAATACACACTCATCATTCTTGTAACTCTTACAGAAATTTACTAGACGACAACAACAGCAAAAACAACAACAACAACAACAGCAGCAACGAGAATAGTAGTAGTAGTAGTAACAACAACAACAACAACAATAACAATAATAATAACAGTAATAACAACAATAATAACAACAGTAATAACAACAATAACAAAAACAAAAACATTAATAACAACACCAATAACAACAACAATAATCCTACAACAACAACAACAACAACAACAACAACTACTACTATTTCTACTACTACTACTACTACCAGGAACATTCTCACAGGGCCTTGGCAACACTGGGCCTTGGTAGGAGATTCACACTTACGTTATATATTCGATGCCTTAACACAGCGACTCAGAGATTACCCACCTCTTCAATACCGCATCATCTCTCATAAGGTATTCAGGTGTTTGTGTGTGTGTTTTTGTGTGTGTGTTTGTGTGTGTTTATAGTATACATTTGTGTGTGTGTTCCGCATCATCTCTCACAAGGTATACATGTGTGTGTGTGTGTGTGTTTTTATAGTATACATGTGTGTGTGTTTGTGTTTGTGGTTTTATAGTATATACGTGTGTGTGTGTGTTTGTGTTTCCACGGTATATACGTGTGTGTGTGTGTGTGTGTGTGTGTTTGCGTTTTTATAATATAGGGGCATATATGTGTGTGTTTTTGTGGTTTTTAGTATACATTTGTGTGTGTGTGTGTGTGTGTGTGTGTGTGTGTGTGTATGTGTATGTATGTGTGTGTGTGTGTGTGTATGTGTGTGTGTGTAGTCAGCAGCTGCTTATAATAAATTAGAAGATATATATATATATTTATGCATGTGTGAGTGTAGTAAATCAAAAGATGGTACTTAACCTACTTATTGGAATGTTTCTCAGTTAACGAACAAAGGAAAGCTGTCAAATGTTTACATAAAGTCACTCCAATGTGGATGATTATATTATTATTATTTCATCAGAGGAACAGTAGTGGTTAGACAAATTGATATTATTATTATTATTATTATTATTAACATTATTATCATTATTATTATTATTATTATTATTATTATTATTATTATTATTATTATTATTATTATTATCATTAAAATAGACCAGCCTGACCAGAGACACGAAGCTGGGAGAGAATGGAAGTTATTATCAATTATTATTATTATTATCATTAACATTATTAACATTATTATTAACATTATTATCATTATTATTATTAACATTATTATTAACATTATTATCATTATTATTATTATTATTTCATCAGAGGAACAACAGTAGTGGTGGTGGTGATACAAACTGGAGTGATGCTGAGGACTTTCATTATTATTAAGATTATTATCATTATTATTATTATTTCATCAGAACAACAGTAGTGGTGGTGGTGATACAAACTGGAGTGATGCTGAGGACTTCCTGTCACACCTGAGGTTCGACAGTTACAAGAGAGACATACAGATTCGTCACACACAGTCACGCTTCACAGTCACCTGGTTCTACGACCCCTTGTTACTCAGACTACCTTACCTACTGACGGTGTGGCTGAAGGAGGAGGTGGAGGAGCAGCAGAAGGAGGAGGTGGAGGAGGGGGTGGAGGGGATGCAGCAAGAGGTGGAGGTGGAGCAGCAGCAGGTGGAGGAGGAGGTGGAGCAGGAGGAAGAGGTGGAGGAGGGGATGCAGCAGGTGGAGGAGGGGATGCAGCAGGAGCAGGTGGAGCAGGAGGTGGAGCAGGAGGAGCAGGTGGAGGAGGTGGAGCAACAGTACCGTCCTTCATTTCTTGTTATAAGTGGGTGTAATTGTGGTTTTTGTAGTTTTTTCTTGGGTAACTGTACACTCATGGGCCATAATATTCTCTCGTTCCCCTCTGAGTCGAAGCCCTCTGAGATCTGAAGCAGGTGGTTTCTGAGACTGCCCATACAATTATTTATCATGAGGACACACACATACACATACATACATACACCTTCATGATGACATACACACACACACACACACACACACATATCGTCTCATCCTACCCTACACAAACACACAAACATAATCAACTATTTTAGAATAATGTGGAAAATCAGTTTCTATTTATAATCAAATTCTAGAATAATGTGTAAAATCAGTTTCTTTTTTAATTATCTTTTTTTAGAATAATGTGTAAGATATGTTTCTTTTTTAATCAATTATTATTATTATTATTATTATTATTATTATTAGTAGTAGTAGTAGTAGTAGTAGTAGAAGTATTACTATTATATATATTGCTATTACTATTATTATATATATTTTTATTACTATTACTATTATTATTATATATATTTGTAATCATCTTTTCCCTTTCTTCCACAGACTCTGGCCTTCACTGGTTAAGTTTCCTAGAGAAGGCATACACGAGTGGATTGGATAACAATGCAACGCTTGTATTGTATCAAGATCAACTCAACCATCTTACACCTATATTGGGTCGATTTGCTACACACACACCTACTGTCTTCAAACTCCTAGATGATGTACAGGTCAGGTCAGGTCAGGTCAGGTCAAGTTAGGTTAGGCTCTTAGATGATGTACAGGTCAGGTCAGGTTAGGTTCTTAGATGATGTAAAGGTCAGGTCAGGTCAGGTCAGGTTTCTAGAAGAGGGTGTAACTATCTGTCTGTATTCAAACTGTGTTACAACATCACTATAGCTCATACATATATACATACATATACTGTATACATACATACATATATATCTACGAAGGTGGAAATGAAGCCAACTTATGCTACATACATACATACATACACAGGAGGAAATGAAGCCAACTTATGCTGTCAACTGTACTGTACGGTTAGGTTAGGTTAGGTTAGGTTAGGTTAGGTTAAGTCAGATCAGGTTAGGTTAGGTTAGGTTAGGTAAGGTTAGGTCAAGTTAGGTTAGGTTAAGTCAGATCATGTTAGGTTAGGTTAGGTTAGGTTAGGTCAGGTCAGGTTAGGTTAGGTTAGGTAAGGTTAGGTCAGGTTAAGTCAGATCAGGTTTGGTTTGGTTTGGTTAGGTTATGACAGTCAAGGTGTCAATCAATCCTTTTGGTTCACTGCATGGAGTGCCTTGATTCCTCCAAAGTATTTACACATGTTTTATTTTTCATTTATATATTCACTTACGTTTTATCAATTCACATATTTATCTACACAAGTTATACTTTTCACATTTACTCATGTATATCATTTATTCATCTAAAATACGAATACATTTATTTACCTACTAGGCAGCAGACACCAACCCAAAATCAGAGAAGGTCATCAGTCGAACCAACTTGGCCCACTACAACCAGGTTACAGTCGAAGCTCTGAGGGGGACGGGTGTGACGGTATGGGACAGCACCTTACCTTTGTCCCTCGGTTACAGCCACCAGTGTTCTGTTCATCCGAGGACTTCTATCAACTACTGGTGGAAGTGCCATGATAAGAGACACGTGGGTTATGTTCTGGTGGAGCAGTATGTGGATATGTTGCTGAATCATGCCTGTAACTCCTACCTTCTCGTCCAACAACACATTCACCGAGGTCATTGTGCATCGTGAAGGAAGAAGATCTTTGGTGGTTTGTTTGCTGAGAGATGCCTGGAATTCCTACCTTCTATTCCAACAACACATTCACCGTGGCCATTGTGTATCGTGATGATCATTGGTTTGTTTACAGAAAGATGCCTGTAACTCGTAAACCTTCTCGTCCAACAACAACACATTCACCGTGGTCATTGTGCACCGTGAAGGAAGATCTTTGGTTTCTTTTCTATAAGATGCCTGTAACTCGTACCTGTCCTCGTCCAACAACAACACATTCACCGAGGTCTTTGTGCATCATCGTGAAGAACATTGGTTTGTTTACACGACTCTTGGCTTATAATATATTTGATGTTGGTGATGGTGTGTGTGGTTCAGATCACAATCATAAGACCACAATCATTGCATTCTCTAATACAGTCCACATCTTTAAAGGACCCTGTGATTGTGTTGAGAATTAGAGGCTTCTGATTCCTCCTGACTATGCCACGAAAAAAGCTCCTTCCATATAGGTGTGTGTGTGTGTGTGAGTGTGTGTGTGTTTCGTGGCAATATTTGAAGGACTCATTTATCTCCAATTTTCTGACCACATCACACACAGGGTCCTTTAATGGGGAAGTACAGTCCAGTGATGGTTAGTCTGGAATAACTGTCTCTTCCAAACTATTCCAAGCAACAGGACACCATTGTTTTTTGTTAATCCTTTTTCCTGGAATACTTTGGAGGAATCAATACACTCCAATGTATCAAAAGTATACTATTCTCTTAATATTAGTTTTTCTAAGGGAATGATTAGTACAAAAGAACCGTTTTCTACACCTGAGAAATTAACTGATGATAACTGTCGAATCGTTGAAAATTAATAAATAAAAATATATTTCACTGAAGGAATATCTAACTTGTTTAATCCACTCAAGGAATAAAAATTATGAAGATATCTGAGAAAGGATGAGGGTGGAGTAGACTGTGTTTCATTTTAACGGTAAGGTAGTTAAAGGATATTATGGTGGTCGTATTAAGGGGAAAGTTTTGTGTTATAGTAAATCTGGAGCAACTGAATCCTCCAAACTATTCCAAGCAACAGAACACCATTATTTTTTGTTAACTTGGGCCTGTTTCCTGGCATACTTTGGAGGAATCAAGGCACTCCAATGTACAGTACCAAAAGGGAATTACCATCTTAAGGGAATAATTCACTTTTGTTACATTGGAGTGCCATGATTCCTCCAAAGTATGTCAGGAAACAGGCCCGGGAATAGGGGACAGGCTTGGGGGGGGGGTTAAGGGGGTGCGGGAGTAGGGGACAGGCTTGGGGGGGTTTTGGGGGGTGCGGGAATAGGGGGACAAGCTTGGGGGGGGGGGGGTTAAGGGGGTGCGGGAATTAGGGACAGGCTTTGTACCTACCCCAAGCCTGTCCCCCTATTCCCGCACCCCCCAAACCCCCTCCCCCCCCAAGCCTTTCCCCTACTCCCGCGCACCCCCTTAATATATACGTTACCCATGAATAACACACGACAATTTTCTCTTATGGCAAACCCCAGTCTGTCTCCATGGTAACGTAAACACACAACAACTTCCATCCTGTTTCCTTGGTGTTTGTTGTCCCTCCTTTCCTTCTATTTCCTTGGTGTTTGCATGTATTAATTGTCCCTCCTTTCCTTCTATTTCCTTCGTGTTTATTGTCCCTCCTTTCCTTCTCTTGTCATCGTTCCTTTCTTTCTATTTCCTTGGTGTTTGTTGTCCCTCCTTTCCTTCTATTTCCTTCGTGTTTGTTGTCCCTCCTTTCCTTCTATTTCCTTGGTGTTTGTTGTCCCTCCTTTCCTTCTATTTCCTTGGTGTTTGCATGTATTAATTGTCCCTCCTTTCCTTCTATTTCCTTCGTGTTTGTTGTCCCTCCTTTCCTTCTCTTTTCATCGTTCCTTTTCTTCTATTTCCTTGGTGTTTGTTGTCCTTCCTTTCCTTCTATTTCCTTCGCGTCTGTTGTCCCTCCTTTCCTTCTATTTCCTTGGTGTTTGTTGTCCTTCCTTTCCTTCTATTTCCTTGGTGTTTGTTGTCCTTCCTTTCCTTCTATTTCCTTGGTGTTTGTTGTCCTTCCTTTCCTTCTATTTCCTTGGTGTTTGTTGTCCTTCCTTTCCTTCTATTTCCTTCTTTTCCTTCTATTTCCTTCACGTCATCTGTCCTACCTTTCCTTCTATTTCCCTCTCGTTTGATTGCTGTCCCTCCTTTCCCTCCATTTAAACGAACAGTATAAAATGCATTTAAAACGAATATATTTACGCTATTATCCACCAGGCAAGTAAATTGAAATATATACATAACTTAAAGGAACAATACATTTTTAAGATACATAGATTGAGATACATAGATTGAGATACACTTTTTAATATACTGGACTAACTTGATTCCTCCAAAGTATGACAGGAAACAGCAGGACCACCAGATTAATTAATAGAAAAAAAATAATGGTGTCCTGTTGCTTGGAATAGTTTGGAGGAATCAGTTACTCCAGATTTACCAACACTGTACGAGAGAATATTAATGTTATTCTAATTTTTCCTTCGTTTCTCCAGCCATAACCTTTGAATTGACTGAGGGACGAGGGAAAGTAATAAGAAGAGAGATTGAATTATTGGACCTGACACCAACGTTAGTAACTATTATTATTATTATTATTATTATTGCTATTAGTATTATTGTTATTATTAATGTTGTTATTGTGATTATTATTGGTGTTTTTATTATTATTATTATTATTATTGGTGTTGTTATTGTTATTATTATTATTTTTGTTATTATTATTATCATTATCATTATTATTATTATTTTTGTTATTATTATTATTATTATTATTATTATTATTATTATTATTATTAGTATTATTATTATTGTTATTATTGGTGTTGTTATTATTATTTGTGTTATTATCATTATCATTATCATTGCATTGTAATTATACATTTACCGAATAAACAATAAATTCATTAATAATTCTGGAGCAAATGATTCCTCCAAAGTATTCCAAGCAACATCAGACCTCCAATATTTTTGTTCACGTGGTCTTTGGAGGAATCACGGAACTCCCAAGATGCTGTCCCTCCTTTCCTTCTATTTCCTTCGTGTTTACAGTCCCTCCTTTCCTTCTATTTCCTTCCTTCTCTCTGTCCCTCCTTTCCTTCCTTCTCCCTGTCCCTCATATCCCTCCTTTCCTTCTAATTCCTTCCTTCTCTCTATCCCTCCTTTCCTTCCATCTCCTTCATCCCCATCCCCTCCTTTCCTTCTATTTCCCTATCCCCCCTTTCCTCCCTCATCCTATCCCCCCCCCCACCATATAAACAGTACAGCATATATCCCAAAATCAATATTTTTTTTTTTTCAGATCCGAAGTGAAAGAAGTGGTTCAAGAAATAGTCAAGCTTGAACCCACAGCGACAAGACAACAACCAAAGCTGGAGAAACTCGTAGGACGCATAATACACATCCTTAAGGACTCCTCACACACATCCTACACCCGTCACCGCATCCTACGAGCACACATCCTTCCCCTGACCAATGTGGCTCTTAATAAGGATGCCTCCCTGTGGGTATTTTAGCTTTAGGATTATTATGTAAGGATTTAACTGTAGGATATTGGTGTGTATATATGTATATCTGTATTTATCTATGTATATATGTATTTTAGTGTATATATCTCTGTATTTATCTATCTATCTATCTATCTATATGTCTATCTATCTATCTATCTATCTATCTATCTATCTATCCATCCATCTATTTACCTATCTATCTATCTATCTATCTATCTATCTATCTATCCATCTGTCTATCTATCTATCTATCCATCTATCCATCTATCTATCTGTCTATCTATCTATGTATATATATCTATGCATTATTTATGTATCTATGTATATTTTCTATGTTTCTATGAATATAATGTACAGCCACAATCAAATATCCACCAACACTTTCCTTCCATCGTAGTAAATATCTTGGTAATAAAGAACAACAACACGTGTATGATTTTGCAGCACCTCATAATAATAATAATAATTGAGGGGGTTGAGTTGACGTAAGGTGTTGTTGTTGTATGATTTTGCAGCACCTCATAATAATAATAATTGAGGGGGTTGAGTTGACGTAAGGTGTTGTTGTTGTATGATTATAGTTTGATATGATACTGATTTATTTGTACGATGGAAGGAAAGTGTGGGTGGTTATTTGATTGTGGCTGTAGTACCTATCTCTGTATTCTCTCTCTCTAATTATTTCTTACAGATGTGCGACAGGAAGTTATGACAGAGAATGTCGTCTATGGAACACTAATGATGGTAAATTGATAGCAACACTTGGAGGTCATCAAGATGTTGTGTTTGATGTTATGTTCACAGGCAATAACAGGTAAGTGAGTATGTACAGTTGGCTACAGAAACTCTTGTACAGGCTATATGGAAAGAGAGGTCATTCATTATTCTGGAAGTACTGGAAAGAGAGGTCATTCATTATTCTGGAAGCACTGGAAAGAGAGGTCATTCATTATTCTGGAAGCACTGGAAAGAGAAGTCATTCATTATTCTTGGTGTACGTGTGTGTGTATATACGTAAATATTAACATGTGACGGGAGCCTACAGTTTGAGTGTGTGTGTGTGTGTGTGTGTGTGTATGTACAATATATATATCTTTATATCTACCTATCCCTCTCTCTCGCCCCCCTATCTATCCCTCTCTATCTCTCCCACCCACTATCTATCTATCTATCCCTCTCTCTCTCTCTCTATCTATCTCTCCCTCTCTCCCACCCCCTATCTCTCTCTCTCTCTCTATTTAACTCTCTCTCCATCTCCCCCCCCCCTCTCTCTCTCTCTCTCTCTCTCTCTCTCTCTCTCTCTCTCTCTCTCTCTCTCTCTCTCTCTCTCTCTCTCTCTCTCCATCCCCTAATCAATCTACCTCTCTTTCCCTACACACACACACAGCGAACACCTCACCACGTGTAGTTTCGACGGTACAATCCGGTTATACAGTGTTGATACAGCCTCGTGTGACATGGTGCTAACGGGACATACTGGACCTGTTATTGTTATGTCACGTGTTCGTCACATAACACCACGACTTGTTACGGGAGGCATGGATACCTGTGTTAGGATTTGGGACTTACATATGGGTAAATATATATAGTTAATAAATTTATATGTATATAGATTGATAAATATATACAGAATAATATATATATATATATATATATATATATATATATATATATAGAATGATAAATTTATATATATAGAATGATAAATTTATATAATGATAAAAATATATATAGTAATAAATATATATAGAGAGAATGATAAATATATACAGAATGATAAATATATGTAGCTTCATAAATATATATATACATAGAATGATAAATTTATATTGAATGATAAATATATATTATTGTTATCATTATTATTATTACTATTACTATACAGGTGAGTCACTAAGTAGTTCATTATCATTATTATCATTATTATTATTACTAATATTATTATTGTTGTTGTTGTTACATTACAGGTGAGTGTGTGAGTACATTAAGTGGACATACTGGTGCCGTGGTTAGTGTGGAGTGTGACAGGGTTGGTAACACACTCTATACAGCTTCATTCGATGCCTCAGTCAGGATATGGGACACTAGGACATATACGTAAGTACGCTCTATGTCCATACTCAATACACTCTCTATGTCCCCACTCACCCTACTCAGAGCACTATTCTGTCCCCACTCAATGTCCCACTCACACCACCACTCCATGCACTATTCTTCTATGTCCTACACGTCAAATTTCCTCTCTCATTCCTACTCTCCTTCTCCTCATCCTCTCCTTCCCTCCCTCCCTTCTTTCCTCCAATCACAGGTCAAATTTCCCCCATTCTCCCTCCTTCCCATTCCTCCCACTCCCCCATTTATTCCTCCAACCTCAGGTCAAATTTCCCCCATTCTCCCTCCATCCCCATCCCCACCATCCCATATCTTCCTCTATTCCTCAGGTCAAATTCCCTCCTTCCCCTTCCCCCCATCCCAATCCCACTTTCCCCTTCCCCTTCTTTACCCCCTCCCACATCTCCCTCCATTCCTCAGGTCAAATTTCCGCCATCTTCCCCCCATCCCCATCCCACCCTCCCATATCTTCCTCCAACCTCCCTCCCATATCTCCCTCCTTTACCCCATCCCACTTCTCCCTTCTCCCCATCCCACCCTCCCATATATATCTTCCTCTAACCTCAGGTCATCAACCATGGAGCTATATACTACCTCCATGTCATCAACTTTATTCTCCAATCCCTTCAGGGCCACGGGGATACTTGAAGCCCAACACGAGGGTGAGTTGAATGGAGCCAAAGTCAGCTGGTGTGGTCAGTACTTAGCCTCGTGGGGAACTGATGGTATTGTTGCTGTATGGGATCTTAGACAACAAACCAAACCTATGCATATCCTTCAACATGATGCTGAGGTAGGTTATATATATACACATGCATACACACACACACACACTTACACATGTATACCTACCTGTTCAATCTAAAACACACACAGACACACACTTATACCCTCTCTCTCTCTCTCTAAAACACACACACACACTTACACACGTATACCTGTTCTCTCTAAAACACACACACGTATACTCTTTCTCTCTAACGCACACACACGTATACCCTTTCTTTTTAATGTACACACACAACAACTACTACTACTATTACTACTACTACTACGACTACTACTAATAATAATGCAACTATTACGTCTACTACTGTTACAACTACTACTACTACTAACAATATTCCCTACGTGTGAATCGGTGTTTGATACTATCATTCTGAAGATAATAATGAGCATAATTAATAATGAAATAAAACTTGCTATTGATTACAGTATTATAAGACGGTGCATGGATAAACTATTTTACCAAGTATTAAATACGTTATGAACCTGTATAAATTTTGGTGTAGGTAAGTGGCGTCCCCTTCACCCACCATTCTATACAGCGGGGAGGAATGAGTGTTGGGGACCCTACTCTCTAACAATAACTCCACTAAAGGTTCATATTATAGCCTTGGAGCTGGACCCTTTACCTGTCAGGGGTCCTACACTGGTGCTAAAGCCTCTACACTCCTTGAAAAGAGGGAAATGGGATATTGATGATGACAAATATGTATCTCTTTCAGTCTCGACAAGATGTTACATTGTTGTTGTTGTTGTTGTAGTAGTTCCCCAGGCTCGGACCCCCAAATGGGAGCCAGGTGTTATGTTTTATGATGTACTGTATTTACCTTCAACCTCTCTCTCTCTCCATTTGACAGGTAGTGACAGGAGCGTGGGACAGGTGTGGTAGACAGCTGGTGACAGGTGGAGTAGACAGGACAGCAAATGTGTTACATCTACCGTCACTCACACACACACTGTCTCTCACTCAACATGCCGGTGAAGTTTCTAAGGTGATTTTAGCATTAAGTTACTCCCTTTCCTTCCATTCTTCCTTGCTTGTTTGCTGTCCCTTCTTTCTTTCGTGTTTGCTTGATGTCCTGTCTGTTTCCTTCGTGTTTGCTTGTTGTCCTTCCTTTCCTTCTACTCCTTTTGTGTTTGCTCGCTGTCCCTTATTTCATTCTATTTCTCACTTGCTCTCCCTCCTTTCCTTTTTGTGTGTTTGCTTGCTGCCCCTCCTTTCCTTCTATTTCCTTCATGTTAGCTTGATGCCCCTCCTTTCCTTCTATTTCCTTCATGTTTGCTCGCTGTCCCTCCTTTTCTTCTAGTTTGCTTGCTGTCCCTCCTTTTCTTCTATTTCCTTCATGTTTCCTGTCCCTTCTTTCCTTCTATTTCATTCATGTTTGCTCGTTGTCCCTCCTTTCCTTTTATTTCCTTCATGTTTGCTTACTGTCCCTCCAAGTTTTGTGTGAAAACATGTATAGTACTGTCATCTATTTAAGGGACCCTGTGATGTAGTCAGAACATTGGAGATAAACGAATCCTTCAAATATTGCCAAGAAACACCACCTATATGGAAGGAGCTTGTTTCATGGCATGGTCTTTTAAAAGGAATCAGAGGCCTCCAATGATTATACACGAACACAGGGTCCTTGATGCATTGTTGCTTATATTCTCGTGTATATTATTTCACCTCCTGTATTGTGTTATTGTGTATCAGCCTGTATTATTTCCTGTAGGTGTGTTTCAAGCCTTGTGGTACTGCTATCATTACTGCTGGTCAAGATGGTTACCTTAGAGTATTCGATGCTACTGATGGCCATTGTATACAGGTAATTATTATTATTATTATTATTATTATTATTAGTAGTAGTAGTAGTAGTAGTAGTAGTAGTAGTAGTAGTAGTAGTAGTAGTAGTAGTAGTAGTAGTAGTAGTAGTAGTAGTAGTAGTAGTAGTAGTAGTAGTAATAGTAGTAGTATTTTAATAATTGTTACTATTATCCTACTGAAGTATATTATACATAGATATTAATTATTAGTATTATTGTCTATATTTTCATTAGTAGTAGTTGTTATGGACAGTCATCGTATATATTAAATACTGTAATTAGTGTTATTATTATTATTATTTGACTTGCCTGTTTTGTGGCACGTACAGTTCAGTAGCACTCCAAGTTGCCAATTAAATCATCGCTGTATATTCCTTAAGTAATGTGTGTGTGTGTGTGTGTGTGTTAATGAAAGTGTGTGTGTGTCTTAATGAAAGAGTGTATGTGTGTGTGCGTGTGTGTTAATAAATATGTGTGTGTGTTAATTAATGAAAGTGTGTGTGTATATGTGTGAGTTAATGAAAGAGTAAGTTGGTGTATGTGCATTCATGTGTTAATGAAAGAGTAAGTTGGTGTATGTGTGTTCATGTGTTAATGAAAGTGTGTGTGTGTGTGTTAATGAAAGAGTGTGTGTGTGTAAGAATTAATGAAAGTGTATGTGTATGTGTGTGTGTTAAGGAAAGAGTGTATGCACATGTGTGTATGAATTCCCCTCCACCAATTCTCCCTCCTTTCCTTTTCTCTGCCCACAGGAGGAAAGAGGACACACTGGAGAGATATATTCCCTTGCTCTCTCCTATGGTGGTGAGGTGCTGGTGACGGGGAGTAACCGAGACAGTACCTGTGTTATTTGGAAAGCTGCAAAACCTAAGGAATCAATCACAGAATTAAAGTGATATTATTATTGTTGTTGTTGTTGTTAATATTATTGTTGTCATTGTTGATATTATTAGTAACATTATTATTATGATTATTATTATTATTTGTAGTAGTAGTAGTATTATTACCATTATTATTATCATCATCCAACTTTTGTTTGTTTTGCGGGCTCCAACCCATCTGCCCACCCACACACTCACCCACCCATTTACACACACACACCCTTGCCCTTATGTCTACGGGTGGTAGTGGAAATAATAATGATAATAATGATAACACTACTACTATTACAACTAAAAATAATATTCACTTACCCTTGGTGACAATAAACCATTCCATGACCTGTCAAGTGAAAACCAGTTTGTCAGCCCTAATGTACACTCAGCAAAACAACTATGGTTACAGGGGGGTACGATGGATTTCATACAGAACAATCCAGCTGTCTCGGTAGGGTGACTACCAATGTAATGAAGCTGTTATCAAAATCCTTCGTTCGTGGTTCATTCTGTATCGTGCAGAAGGTGTAACCATAGTTTTTTTGCTGTGTGTACACTCCTCCTTGTTAATCTCTTTCACTCTTGTCTTGCCTAACATGTACAGCCATGGGTGACAGTGGTGGACCAGGGTCCAAGGAGTGTTGGAGAGCAACTGAACAGAGTTCCAACAAGAGAATTTTCCAAACCATTCTCAACGTTGAGAGGTCTAGAAGACTCACTTTTTCGAACTCTGTTCAATTGCTCTCCAACACTCCTTGGACCCTGGTTCACCACTATCACCCATGGCTGTACTATTGGCCACAAGAATTGGTACACACACTGTTGTTTTAGAGGGTTTACAACATATAGAAAATGTAAGACTACATAACTACAATACAATATTATTATTATTACGTTCGTTGTTTTGCAATCACTGAGTCACTTGGTAGACCATTCATTGTAGTACTTCCAGAATAATGAATGACCTCTCTTTCCATACAGTCTGTGTAAGAATTCCTGTGGCCAACCATACCAGTTCTTCTGCTCCATTCATACTTATAACACACTCTCTCACACAATGGGCTGTATGCAAGAATAACTGTGGTGTTGACGATGGCATAGTACCGGTACGATGACTGTGTTGTTTGTCTATGGAGCCATTGTATAGTCAGTGGCAAAAGTCCTGTCACCAGATCTGCCAATTCAATGAAGTACAGTATGGAAATAAATGCTTCACAGGTTCGTAAACTAAATAATCAGAGTGGTTTATTAATCTTGCCCCTGGATATTGTATTTCTGTATGGGTGAATGTGTTTTTTTTAATGATTATCCTGTATGTTATCCTTCAAGAAAAGGTGAGTGAGGAGACATGACTTTTTCCGCCGACTGTACTGTTACCACGTCATCATCAACATTCCTGCATATGGTCTAATCACTCACCATATCATATTATCTTTGACTGTTAGTATTGTAATAAACTTTCTCTTCGACGTAACAACCCTTCGTTGCTAAATTCCATAACAAAATAATGAATATTTAGCGACAAAGGTTGTTTTCGTCGAAGAGAAAGTTTTATACTGCCAGCCTTTGTGTTGTCTCTGGATGCATTGCTTCTCTTAGTACACAGGCAGGTAGAGCATCAAACATATTCCCTATTTACCAACATATATTACTGTACAGAAACCCTATGCAAAGTTCAAACATATGTATGTATCTTTGGAAATATACCTGAATCAATAAAGTTTTATCCATTATTGGTGAAATTGTTAATAGCGTACATCACCATCGTTGCTTACTGGTTGAAATTGTAAATACTAACACAATAGATTAAACACAGACCCAGCACATCACTTAGTCTGTATGGTAATGATAAATGAAAGCCTCGGAAAACATTTGGTGGAGGTCTACAATGAGGGACTCAGTGTAAAATGAAGTGGTGGGTAATGAATAACACAAGCCTGGGAAAACATTTGGTGGTGGTCTTCAATGAGGGACCGAGTGTAAAATGAAGTAGTGGGTAATGAATAACACAAGCCTGGGAAAACATCTGGTGGTCTTCAATGAGTGTAAAATGAAGTGGTTGGTAATGAATAACATAAGCCTGGGAAAATATTTGGTGGTCTTCAATGAGTGTAAAATGAAGTGGTGGGTAATGAATAACACAACTCTGGGAAAACATTTGTTAGTGGTCTTCAATGAGTGTATAATGAAGTAGTGGATAACCAACAACACAAGCCTGGGAAAACATTTGGTGGTGGTCTTCAACAAGGGATCGAGTGTAATATGAAGTGGTGGATTCCAGTATTTGTTTATGATATAACATTATACTACAGCACAAGTGAGTTTTATCCATTAATCTACTATTACTACACGTAAACAAATACAGTGGTGCCACATTTATTATTACCACAAGTAAATAAACACAGTGGTGCCACATTTATTATTACCACAAGTAAATAAACACAGTGGTGCCACATTTCACCAAACCCACCAAATGTTGTGCAACTGTACACTCTAGAACTAAAGTTATGTTCATTACCACCAGAGAGAAAGTGTGTGTGTATGTGTGTGTGTGTGTGTGTGTGTGTGTGTGTTAATGTGTGTGTGTTAATGTGTGTGTGTTAATGTGTGTGTGTCTGTGTGTGTGTGTGTGTGTGTGTGTGTGTGTGTGTGTGTGTGTGTGTGTGTGTGTGTGTGTGTGTGTGTGTGTGTGTGTGTGTGTGTGTACATCACATTTCTTTATAACCACTTCTTGTATGTTTTGAGTGCTGCTGCCATGTTTTGTAGAGCCTTAGGGATGCTGGACTGACTCACAGCTAAACTTGCGGCCTCTTTGTGTTTCCCTGCATCCTCCAACTGTCTCACTGTCTCCTCTAAAAGATCCTCATCTCCGCTCTCCATCTGATTAAATAAAAACACATTACTGAGTCTGCATCAATATAAAACAAACACACAAATGCAAACAAAGAAACACACCAAATTTTTTACACTTAGACCCATCATATACTACAGTAACATCATGGCTTATAGAAGTGATGAGTGTTGGTTGGTCATTCTATTGGAAGACGGTCTCAAAGGAATCAAGGCATTACAGCTATAGGTACAGTTGGCCATAGAAATTATTACACAGGCTATAATTATGGAAAGAGAGGTCATTCATTACTCTGTAAGTACTGCAATGAATGACCTACCAAGTGACTCACAGTGACTAGCAACACAACAAACCAAATAATAATAATAATAATAATAATAATAATGTTGTATTGCAGTTACATAGTCTTACATTTTCTATATGTTGTAAACACTCGAAAACAACAACAGCATGTGTACCAATTCTTGTGGCCAATAGTACATAGATATTTAGAAAAACAACAAATTATATTTCACATGTAAAGTTTTCCTCATAAGTATGCAAGAACATTCATGGTGTTGACGATAGCATGGTACTGGTACAATGGCTCTGTTGTTGTTTATCTACGGAGTACAACACCATCATCGTCAACACCACCACGAATGTTGTTGTTGCATGCGGCCCTGTATCTCACCAAGTGTGTGACAAGAGGAGAATATAGTGGTGTTGGTAGGAGTGCCGGCACCAGCTCACGTCTCACTGTTCCCTCCAGCAGTTCACCGTCGTAGTCGCTCTCATCAATCTGTAACAATGGCAACTTTTACCTTTTTAATACTGAAAAGACACACATACATACACATACATATACGAGGCCTTCATCTCCACGCTGGAGGTAGCCTCGTCACATCGCACACCCTCCGAAACAAAATGCCAAAACATAGAACTCCCCCCCTCCCCCCCCACACACACACACATACTACATCTCAAAACACACACACACACACTAAATTCAGAAAAGAACACTAATCAAGGGACCCCCCTCCCCCCCCCACACACACACACATACTACATCTCAAAACACACACACACACTAAATTCAGAAAAGAACACTAATCAAGGGACCCCCCTCCCCCCCCACACACACACACATACTACATCTCAAAACACACACACACACACTAAATTCAGAAAAGAACACTAATCAAGGGACCCCCCTCCCCCCCCCCCACACACACACATACTACATCTCAAAACACACACACACACACTAAATTCAGAAAAGAACACTAATCAAGGGACCCCCCTCCCCCCCCACACACACACACATACTACATCTCAAAACACACACACACACACTAAATTCAGAAAAGAACACTAATCAAGGGACCCACTATATCACTTACTAAGATGCTTGTAACCAATTTAATGTCCCCCACCATTTCCCCCCCATTGAGAAATTACACCTTCAGCAATTTGCCCAAAAACTAATGAATAACCCCAGACACCGGCACCTACTACTGTACAGTGAGCGGCAAATGTCCTGTCGCCAAATCTGCCAAGTCATAAAGTAAGTATGGAAATATAAGCTTCACAGGTTTGTAAAGTAAAAAATCGGAGATGTTTATTAATTTACCTCATGGATAGTAGTATAATTCTGTATTGGTGAATGTGTTCTTCAATGATTAGTCTTTATTTTATACCTCAAGTGGCCCTGAGTGAGGCGACAGGACATTTACCGTCGACTGTACCTCCCTATGCCCCGACCCCTTCCATGCACTGTTCAACACTTCAACTGCATTGTTCCCATTAGAGCTCCACGACTGACTGCTATAAACACACCGCCATACCTTCTATCATTAATGTTGTAAATAAACAATAAATTGATAAAATAGTTACAAATTTCTTCCTTAATTTCTGTGTTTACCTTAGTTATAATTTTAGTTTTAATTGTATGTTTTATGTATTGCACCAACCTCCTCGTATATTTTCAGCCTTCAGGTAGCTTTAGTTATAAACCGTTAATTATCATTTTCATTACACACACATACACACCCTTTCTCTCTAATACACACACACACACACACACACATTTTGTGACTGATATTAAGTCATTTATAAGATATTGAGTACCGTGAGGACTAAAAGCAAAAAGCCTGCTTAATGTCCTCACATGTGACATTAAAAAAAGTGTGGCATAAAATCAAATTCAATTTCATTCAAGATGCCGGAAAAAAAAACCACACACACGCACAAATGAGTGATTAATGTAGTGCCCAGGGAGAGTATCCAGCTGTGAAATGGTCTCACTAAATAACTAACCTTTTGAATCCCATGTAAGTTTTCCAGGAGGACTTTGTTGTGAAGCTTGGGGTTAGTGGAGAGAAGGAGGGCCACCTTTGAGGTCCACTTGAAGCCTTTGTGTCCAGCCTTCTGCTGTAGTCGCTTCACCACAGTGTCCACACAGTTCTCGGGAAGCTGAGAGGTTGATTGATTGTTTCATTGATTGATCGATTAGTATTAGGCGTTACAACAGCGAGGTCATATGGCACCCAAGGAAGAAGGTGGTTGAGAGGTAGGACAGTAAGTATAAAAGGTAACTAACTCACTAACTAACTGACTGACTGACTGACTGACCTGTTCCTGTGAGTACGCTTGATTTGAAGCCTCCCACACCAGTTGCAGTCCTTCACCTTCTGTCGCCTCCAACAACAACACCTGCTCAAACACAGCCAGCCAGGGGTTACTCGATGGTGACGTGTACTCCTGTAAGGGAAGGAAGGATTGACTGATTGACTGATATTAGGTGCTACAACAGCGAGATCATGTGGCGCCCGAGGAAGATGATGAGAGGTGGGACAGTAAGCACAAAAGGTAACAGATTTAAAAAAAAAAAAAAAAAGGGGGAAATTTGGAGAAGTGAAAACCCCTTTTAGTCACCTTATACGAAAAGGAGGGATACTGGGGAGGTATTTGTAGCCCCTTACCTACCCCAGGGAAGGAAGACAGAGTGATGGGAGACTCCTCAAATCACTGTCTTGATGAGCTAAGTTGAAAGGATGGAGAGAAGGAGAAAGGGAGGGAAGGAGAAAGGGAGGGAAGGAGAAAGGGAGGGAAGGAGAAAGGGAGGGAAGGAGAAAGGGAAGGAAGGAGAAAGGGAGGGAAGGAGAAAGGGAAGGAAGGAGAAAGGGAGGGAAGGAGGAAGGGAGGGAAGGAGGAAGGGAGGGAAGGAGAAAGGGAGGGAAGGAGAAAGGGTGGGAAGGAGAAAGGGAGGGAAGGAGAAAGGGAGGGAAGGAGGAAGGGAGGGAAGGAGAAAGGGAGGGAAGGAGGAAGGGAGGGAAGGAGAAAGGGAGGGAAGGAGAAAGGGAGGGAAGGAGAAAGGGAGGGAAGGAGAAAGGGAGGGAAGGAGAAAGGGAGGGAAGGAGAAAGGGAGGGAAGGAGAAAGGAAGGGAAGGAAAAAGGGAGGGAAGGAGAAAGGGAGGGAAGGAGGAAGGGAGGGAAGGAGAAAGGGAGGGAAGGAGAAAGGGAGGGAAGGAGAAAGGGAGGGAAGGAGAAAGGGAGGGAAGGAGAAAGGGAGGGAAGGAGAAAGGAAAGGAAGGAGAAAGGGAGGGAAGGAAGGCCTCCATTGGTTCGAAATGTGTGTGTCTGTGTGGCTTCATGATGATTTGGGTGGGCTGTTGTTCAGAAATTGCCCAGCTAACTGAAAAAGAGCAAACACCATACCACCACACTAAGCGGATAGTACAGTGTTGGTAAAATCCAAAGCAAATGACCTCTCTTTCCAGTTCTAACAGAATAATGAATGACCTCTCTTTCCAGTACTTCCAGAATAATGAATGACCTCTCTTTCCAGTACTTCCAGAATAATGAATGACCTCTCTTTCCATATCGCCTGTATAAGAATTCCTGTGGCCAACCGTACCAAAAGTGTATGAATATCCACCTTTTAATTAAGGAGATGAAGGTCCAGTTGACTATACAGTACACTCTCATTTTACACTGGGATTATGTGAAGTAGAGTGTGTGTAATGAAATCATGTATTGTAGACACTAATTGTACACTACATTACACACCCATAATATCAGTGTACTGTACAATGAGGGTTTTCTGTACAGAGTTTCATTACACACACTACATTACACACCCAAAATCCCAGTGTATAATGAGAGTTTACTGTATACTGTTTTGACTATTTGCTTTGCTTACCTGTTGCATGAAGGGCGGCCATAGGGTGAGGAGGCGGATGAGTGCCCTGGCTTGTGTCATGTTGGTTGTGTGTTGAGTGAGTAACGTCAACAGTGATCGTCGACCCTCCACACTGCACACCTGTGTTGCATCAACCTGACCCAACACACACAGAGAAAGAAAGAATATTAACCTGACCTGTCACACATACACACATTAACATACATGCATCCACACACACACACACACACAGAAAAAGAAAAGACACTAACCAGACTTTACACATACACACAAGACACAACAACATGCACACATGCATGCACAGCGTGACACACACACACAGACACACATACAGAGTAAGAGAGAACATTAATCTGACACACCCACCCGCACACATCCACACAACATTTGGCTACACCCTACCCAGCCCAGGATCTCATAAAGTTGGAAACTTATATTACAGTAACAAGGGAGTGGGAGATAAACCTTGATTGATTAATTTATTGATATTATGTGCCACAACAGTGAGGTCATATGGCGCCTGAGGAAGAAGGTGATTGAGAGGTGGCACAGTAAGCATATAAGGTAACAGATGAAAAAAACGACCAGTTGGAGAAGTGAAAGCCCCTATTAGAGATGAACCTTGAACTCTCACTAGCAAGGCAAGTGTCACATAAAACATTAGACCACTCCCTCAAACATCCACTACCTATTATACACTGACCTCCCTGCTTGTCCTAAAAGGGTCTTTCACTTTTCTAACTGTCCCTTTTTTTCATCTGTTACCTATTGAGCTTACTGTCCCACCTCTCATCACCTTCTTCATTGGGCACCAAATGACTCACTGTAGCAGCGCCTAATATTAATCAATCAATCCCACCTTTCAATCACCTTCTTCCTTGGGCGCTACATGACCTTGCTGTTGCGGCACCTAATATCAAACAATCAATTAATTAAAGACTGACCTGTATGGTGTCTGTGTCTGGCCAGGCCTCCCCAACGATGCCTCCTGTCCTCATCACATGCTCCAACTCTAGGTCTTCCTCACTTACACTCAGATACTGTACAGGTTAATGAATAATGAATAGTCTCACATTAATGAAAATATGATCATTATCAATATCACATAAGGGGTGTTCTTAAATAATTGTCCCCCATTACACAGCATAATCTGGAGCTGGTAGAGACATTTTATTTTTGCAGCTCACTGTTAGAGAAAGTAGTCAAATGTTAACTAAAGTAACCCCTATGTGGAAAGAAATTATTGTCCGCAATAGTACAAAATGTGTATTACCCCATTAAAGAATCATTATCATTATTGTTACCACATTAATGACAACATCATCATAATTAACACAGCATGAAGGAAAACATCATCATTATTATAATTATCAATACTACATCAAACCATCATCATATTCAAAACTACATCATCATCATCATCATCATTATCACTACCCCAATAACAACATCATTATTATTATTATTATTATTATTATCATCACTCACCTTTTGTGCCACTGTCAACACTTGAAGTTTGGTGGGAACTGACACCCCTGGGTCCTCACACAACTCCCTTAACACTGACAGTACTTCCTCTTCACCCAGCACTTCTCCCCCATCATCCAGGTAACTCTTCACTTCACTCAGCACGTGGTCTAACACAGCTACAGGCTCTTGAGAATCATTTGTCAACACATCCACCTACAAAGTACAATAGGCCTTTGATATAACACAAATAATTCATATCAGTACATCATGTAGGCACCAGTGTAGGATCTCTGACAGGCAAGGCGTCCAGCTCCGAGGTTATATGAACCTTTAGTGGGGTTATTGTTAGAGAGTGTGGTCCCCAACACTCACTCCCCCTCTCTTGTATCATAGGGGATACCAGGCTGACTGTATCATCACAAGAATGGTGGGTGATGGGGACGCCACTTCCCTACAGGTGCAAATTTACCACAACATAAAAAATTATCAAAGTGTAAACAGTAAATCCTCAGTAAACTAAACTTATTGAGGTGGGACATTGGGCCGTACACATCAACATTCAAGGTGTTAATGATAGTGTGGTATTGGTACAAGATGGCTTTGTTGTTTGTGTATGGTGTCGTTGTACCAGTAAGATACCATTGTATGCACTATGAATGTATTTGAATATGACCCATTGTCCACTGAAAGCAGTATCTGCACTTTTCCCTCCTAATCTGGACTCCCATCTATTAATAGGAATACTGTACTATTGACCACAGTAATTGGTACACACACTATTGTTTTCGAGGGTTTACAACATATAGAAAATGTAAGATTACGGAACTGCAATACAATATTATTATTAGGTTTGTTGTTTTGTAATCACTGAATCATTTGGTAGACCATTCATTGTAGTACGTCCAGAATAATGAATGACCTCTCTTTCCAGTACTTCCAGAATAATGAATGACCTCTCTTTCCAAATACCCTGTGTGAGAATTCCTGTGGCCAACCGTACAGTCCTATTTGGCTCATTGAATCTTGTTTGGCCGGGGTTCACTGTACTGGTCACACACTAACCTTATTACCCTGCCAGTGAGAAACAAGGAGTCTTAGAGTGTCCATGAGTACATCCTCTGGTGTTGTGGCCACATGGTCTGGGTAAACACTTAGCACCTCACCCAGTGTGTTCAGATTCCCACCCTCCACCACCACACTGCACGCCAGCTTCATCAGTAACTTCTCGTCGCTCCCGGTCGCTGCAAACTGTTGATTGATTGATATATATTAGGCGCCGCTACAGCGAGGTCATATGGTGCCCGAGGAAGAAGGTGATTGAGAGTTGGGACAGTAAGCACAAAAGGTAACATATGAAAAAATGGGACAACTGGAGAAGTGAAAGCCCCTTTTAGTGGCCTTTAACGACCAACAGGGAAGTGTTGAAGGGGAGCTGCAGAGGGAAGTAGATGAGTTTTAGGGCATGTATACATGTGAGAAACTAATGGAAAAGCGACCACCAGTAGAGGAAGCAAATTTTCAACAGCTGGACAGAGTATTCAATGAATGATACATAATAGAAAAGGCTAAGGAAATCCATGACCTCGTGCAACTGAAGGAACCGTGTGAATTCTCTATTGGTTGTATGATTTTTATCTTAATCTATCGGTTGAACAAAACTCTCAAAGTCCTGTGATGTCTGGATAAGAGACTTCACTGTACAAAACAAACACTGACCCGGGTGGCATAATCTCTAAGGCGAGGATCTGAGTTTTCCTGTAATCTGGTGTAGGTGGTGGAGCGTAGAAGGTGAAGGTGTCCCTCCCATCTCTCCATCACTCCTGCTGCTTCCATCCATTTCTTTCCATTATTATCATCATCGTCTGCTGTTGTTGTCTGCTGGGAATAATTATGAGTGGAGTACAGTCGTGGATAACTCAAAATAATTGCCGACTAATGATTTCACGTTCTCATATGGTGTTATTGTTTTGAACAGTGAGTCAGTAGCTGCTTGTAGTAAATTAGAAGATGGTACTTATTCCTCTGTATCTGTGTCTGTGTCTGTGTGTGCTTTGAAGTATGTCTGTTTCATGTGTCCGCAACTGTACATACACCCACCTTTAGCTTGGCTTGCTGGTTGTGGCAAAATTTGACAGCCCTGCGTGTGATCTCTGCCCGGGCCTCAAGTGGCAGAGTACAGGACACCCGGGACAACACCAGGCCACGTACAAACCTCTCCACGTCACACGCACTCATTTTCTGCATATAGTCCCTGCATAAGTCATACCTAGGAGGTGGGGAGAGAGAGAGATACAGGGGTGATTTCACAGTCATTTGGGTTTGTTAAGATACACTTCGAGAGAGATACAGGGCTGATTTCACAGTCATTTTGGTTTGATAAGATACATTCCGAGAGAGATACAGGGATTATTTCACAGTCATTTTGGTTTGTTAAGATACATTCCGAGAGAGATACAGGGATTATTTCAGTCATTTTGGTTTGTTAAGATACACTCCGAGAGATATACAGGGGTGATTTCATGGTCAATTTGGTTTGTTAGGTTCCTCCCCAATCATACTCGTCCCTCTTCAATACTGTACAGTAGGCCACAGGAATTCTTACACATGCTATATGGAAAGAGAGGTCATTCATTATTCTGGTACTGCAATGAATGGTCTACCAAGTGACTCGGTGATTAGCAAAACAACAAACCTAATAATAATAATAATGTTGTATTGATGTTACATAGTCTGACATTTTTCATATGTTGTAAACTATCAAAAACAACAGTGTGTGTAGCAATTCTTGTGGCCAATAGTACATGTATTTCCAAATGGTTGAGTACAGTATCCACATTCACCAAATTTATTAAAAGGTTTGGTCATTACAATCACTGCATTTTCTAGTTGTTACATTCATCAAATAATATAATCACAAGTCATTAATTATGGAGACAGTACAGTGCTTGTAAATATGGAGCTATTGATTCCTCCAAAGTATTCCAAGCAGCAGTCTACCATTATTTTTGTTAATCTGGTCCTGTTGTTTCCTGGCATACTTTGGAAGAATCAAGGTGCTTCAATGTACCAAAAGTGTATTATCCCCTTAAGAAAGTTCAGTTACTATTGTTGAGGTGTAAACAAATCACAATGAACAACTGTGACATCAGCCAAGAGAGAGGAAGAACAATATACTTTTGGTACATTAGAGTGCCTTGATTACTCCAAAGTATGCCAGAAAACAGGACCAAATGAACAAATATAATGGTGTCCTGTTGTTTGGATTAGTTTGGAGGAATCAGTTACTCCAGATTTACCACCAACACTGTACCATCTCCTTCGAGTGCTTTGATTCCACCACGAGAGAGTTGCAGCAACAATTATATTTTATCGTGTGTATGCATATAATTTCATATGACAAGAAAGATAGTGATTGTTGTCTCACCTGTGTATCCAGTCATTAGATGTCTTCATTTTCTTCTCTGGTGGAATGTCGAAGAAATATTTTTCTGCCCAGGCACAGTAGACGGTGCTGGAGTCAATGCCTTCCCCTTTTCTACCTGGCATACTTTTCACAGCCTTGGCTAAGCCGTTTACATTGTTAGCAGTTAAGACTGGCTGTAGGACTGTGAGCACATCAGTGTCTGGTTTTAAGAGCTGTTTGTAATTTAAACCCTGGGCAGATCCCTTGAGTTTTTTGAGGAGCTTTGTGTGTGCGGCGGCATGTCTGGCAATGTGTGACCTGCCACCACACTCCTCCAACAACCAGTAGTAAAGCAACAAGCGTTCATGGTCCCACCCGGCTACTGTCAGGTATACATTCTCTTCCATTCTTTTAACAAAATCATTTGGTTTGGCCTTGAGTGTGTCCATTAATTTAGTCTTGGCTGTGACATGACTGCGGATCTCGTCCGTCGTGGCCACCTCGGAGTCGAAGAGATGCTGTAGGTGTGTCATGTAAACGTCCCAGAGAGGCACATCATATTTCCCTGCCAATGTGATGGCCAAGTCCAACACCTCGGCCTCTAGGGTCATGGCAAGTCCCAGCACCGTGTCCTCCTTGTAGCCGGGGTCGGATAGAAACCTGTCAATGTCAACTCCTGCCCCGAGCCTCTGCAGTGCTTGGCCCTGTACGTAGTCGGCCACGAGTTCCCTGGTGCTGCGGAAGAGTTCAGCATACTGCCTCACCGGTTCCGACGCTTCTTTGAGCTCAGCCTCACTGTCTACCATCTTGTTGACACGGGCGATGACGGCGGTGGGGTCGCTGAGGTAAACAGGGGCCAGGCTCACCTCAGACCAAGGGTAAAGGCTTGTGTAGATTTGAAGGGCATAGAAGTATTGGGTTATCTGTAAATAAAGGAAATAGAAGTATTGTATTGAGTTCTCTATAAATAAAGGGAATTGTGTGGTACTGTATTGAGTTATCTGTAAATACATAGTAGAATTAAAAGAAGTACTGCACAGTATTGGGTTATCTGGAAATAAAGGGAATAGAAGTATTGTATTGAGTTATCTGTAAATGGAGGGAATAATAGTACAGTACTGTGTTATCTATAAATAAAGAGATTGATTGATATTAGGCGTTTCAACAGCGAGGTCATAAGGCACCCGAGGAAGAATGCAATTGAGAGGTGGGATAGTAAGCACAAAAGGTAACAGATGAAAAAAAAGGGACAGTTGGAGAAGTGAGAGCCACTTTTTAGTCACTTTTTACTATATAAATAAAGGGAATAGAGGTATTGGGTTATTTGTAAATGAAGCTGCTGTGCTCATTATCAGTGCAGACAACTGTACATAAGTCAACCTCAAAGCAAAATATAAAAAAATAAAAATAAAAACAGAATACAATATATGACAAACCTGGAGAGAGAGATGTGTGCACGGTAATGAATCAAGAACTGCTTTGGTCTGTTTGGGTTCATTCAGTACTGCCAACAACATCAGTCCAAGCCCTACATCCTCTCTCAACACTCCTCTGGCTGCTTCACTCACCACTGTCATCACAAATAAAGAAATATAAAATGTTTAGTGTTATCATTAGCAATGGTGTAGGTAAGTGGCGTCTCCATCACCCACCATTCTTGTGAATAAGGAGCTTAGAATTTTATTTGCTTGAATAGAGAGAGGAGTGAGTGTGAGTGTGATTACTATTTCTCCTTCTGTATTCTGATCTCATGTTTTCACCCCTAGCTCTAGAGTGCCTCACCCCTTGGATAAACAGAAATGGAGTATTGATATTGATGATGATGATGAGAAACTGAAGAGGTGAAACATGTATCATACTTCAGTTTGTCCAATCACAGACTAATGTATCATGAAAATAATTAGTTCTTAATTTTACCTCAACTACTAAATTATGGAATGACCTAAAAAAGTAGTGCTCTATATTCATCATCATCATCATCTACATCATCAATACCCCATTTCTCTATGTGCATTGTTGGTGTCTGGGAGGGTGTGGAAGGGAGTGGATGGGCATGGATGGAAGGGAACAAGGATAGTATGGATGACTGGGAAGATTGGTATAGTGAAGTATGGATGGGTCTGTTCTTATGCTCCAGTAAACGCACAGACCAAGGTGGGAAAAATGAAAATGAAAGAGTTTTGGGTTGATCTGAATGACTGTCTGGGAAGTTTTGAGAGAGGGAAGAGGATAGTGCTTGTGGGGGATATGACTGGGAAGGTAAGAAGTGAGAAAATAAGAAATGTAGTTGGCAAATGGGGTGTGAATGGAATAAATGAAAATGGCGAGTGCCTGGTGGATGTGTGTGCCGAGGCAGGGTTGTTCCTTGCCAACAACTGCTTCGAGCACAGGCTGATCCACAGGTACACATGGAAGAGGAGAGATGAAAGGGGAGAGCAAATGAGATTGATGTGTGTGCCGAGAGGGGGCTTTCTACCCACCCTAAGCCTGTACCCCTATTCCCGCACCCCCCCCCCCCAAGCCTGTCCCCTACTCCCGCACCCCCTTAAATGGTCCTGTTGGAGTGGTCTGTGTCCTGGCATAATCAGTAGGAATAGTCTATAGCATATATACATTACCTGTGGGTGTGGTCTTGACTGAGGCCCCCTGAGTGAGTGTCTCCTGGGTGAGTCCAATGCGGAGTAATGCCAGGGAGAAGTCCAGGGCAGGGCTGGGGAGGACGGTGGTGGTGCCGGCATAGCTCTGGTAACTCACACCTGCGGTACAGTATATCATTTTCACAGTCGTATTCAAGAACATTTGTGGTACATACGATGGCATGGTACCGGTACAATGACTCTGTAGTGTGTCTATGGAGTCATCGTAAAGGTACCACACCATCGTATACACCACGGATGTTCTTGCATATGACCAATTCTGACACCATAGACGATGGATACAGAAAAATATCCCTATTATTCCCGGGGCATCATGAACTGTGGTGACCATTTACAGAACCATCAAATCTATCCTACTATCTATCTATCTATCTATAGCTCTGACGCCTCGTTCCCTCCGGGAACTCCCTCCAAGGGGGTGGCCACGGCAGAAGTGCCTCCAGTTCGCCCTGTTCTAACACTCCCTCCTTACTTGGTCAAACCCTCCTCTGCCATTTACATACTCTTCCACTCTGTTCTGTCATCTAACTAGAGGTCTGCCTACTTTGTTAGGTTTTTGATCATATGTACTATTGGCCACAAGAATTGGTACACACTGTTGTTTTCGACAGGTTACAACATACCGGTATAGAAAATGTAAATTACACAACTGCAATAATACAACATTATTATTAGGTTTGTTGTTCTGCAATCACCGAGTCATTTGGTGGACCATTCATTGCAGAACTTTCAGAATAATGAGTGAACTCTCTTTCCAGAACTGCCAGAATAATGAATGACCTCTCAAGTATTTCCAATGACCTCTCTTTCCATATAGCCTTTGTAAGAATTCCCATGGGGGCCACACAGTGATGTCAACTCTGGCTGAGATGATAACCCCAAACCACTACAGTACAGTAGTTGTAAGCTCCATTCACTGCCACCAATGAAGGCTTCAAGCTGGTGGTTCGGGCCTGTACTATCTCGACCAGAGTTGACAACGCTGTGTGACCCTCAATGGCATGTGGCCTACTGAACTGTACTGTACATCAGAAGGAGTGAAAGACATGTAGATCACACACACACATACACACACACAAAGGAAGCAATGTATGTACTGTTTACCAAGAGAACTGATGTGATGGTCAGGAATGATGTCAGCATAGAAAGCATGGCAGCCTTGCTTGAGGAAATCGGCGTTGGTTTCAAGGGAGAGTTGGCTTCGCTCTCCCTCACCCGACAGTTTGGACAGCGGCTGCATCCAACTGGAAAAGCAAGGACGTGAATGCTAATCCAAAATACTGTAATGACTGTGAAGTATAGGGCCATATGCAAGAAAGTTGATGGTGTTGACGGTGGCGTGGTACCGGTGCGACAACTCCATTGACAAACAACAGAGTCATTGTACCGGTACCACACCATTGTCAACACCACAACTGTTCTTGCATATGATGGTTTCTGCAATGACTGTGAAATATACTGTTATGATTGTGAAATACTGTATACTGTTGTGATTGTGAAATATACTGTAGTAACTGTGAAATATAATGTGAAGTATATTGTAGTGATTATAAAATATACTGCAGTAATTATCTTTTAGCCTTATATTAATAAAAGTTTATTAACCTAACCTAACCTAACCCAACCTAACCTAACCTAACTTAACCTAACCTAACCTAACCTAACCTAACCTAACCTAACCTAACTTAACCTATACCTTCTAGTTCATAATTATATTTGTCCAGCTTTTTCTTAAGGGGACAGATAGTATACTTTTAGTTGATTGTAGTACCTGATTCCTCCACTGTTGTTATAGGTGTGTATTATACCATTTACTAGGACTCCGTGTACAGTAATCACTCAATATTCACTGGGTATATAGGTATATAATGTACAGCCACAATCAAATAACCACCCACACCTTCCTTCTATCGTGCAAATAAATCAGTATCATATCAAAATATAATCATACAACACAATACGTCAACTCAACCCCCTCAATTTTTATTATGAGGTGCTGCAAAATCATACACGTGTTGTTCTTTATTACCAAGATATTTACCACGATGGAAGGAAAGTGTCGGAGGATATTTGATTGTGGCTGGTTGATTGATGGATTGACTGAAATTAGAAGCTGCAATAGTGAGGTCATATGGCGCCCGAGGAAGAATATAATTGAGAGGCGGGAGAGTAAGCACAAAAGGTAACAGATGAAAAAAGGGAAATTTGGAGAAGTGAAAGCCCCTTTTAGTCACCATTTACAACAAGCAGAGATACTGAGGAGGTATTTGTAGCCTCCTACCTACCCCAGAGGATGAAAAATAAAGAAAAGAAAAGAAAAGAAAAAAGATAAAAGGTAAAGGAAAAAAGGGACAGTTGGAGAAGTGAAAGCTTTTTATTCGCCATTTACAACAAGCAGGGAACTTACTTGACGGCAGACTTCCAGAACTTCTTTGATGCGACTGTGTTGAGGAGTGTGGCGGTGGTGGCGGCGGTGACAGAGAGGACAGAGCGGGTCACACCTCCCAACACACCATCACTTTCCTCCTCCTCATCATCATCATCATCATTATCATCAACATCTACCTGCTTAACCATAAATACTTATAAACACTCATAAATACCCATCCATAAACATTACACCCTCACCATAATACATACATTCATTACATACACTCTATTTCACATACATAATCCCAGTGTAAAATGAGAGGTTACTGTACCCCCCCCAACAACTCACCTGGAAAGAAGGAGCGTCAACAAATCCAGCATCGTCTGAGTCGAGAGAGCTGCCGTTGAGGTCCATCTGTGTGTTGATCTTGGAGTACAGCGTGGCCATCTCTACTTCATTCCTACCGTGGCAGTACAACAAGGAAGAAGATAAAATATGTTTGTGGTGTTGATGATTGTGTGGTATTGAGTCATCGGTACCAAACCATCCTATACAAGAATATCATCTGTGGTGTATTACGCTGGTGTGGTATCGGTACGATAGTTGTGTAGTGTGTCTATGTAGTCAATGTACTGGTACCACGCCATCGTATGCAAGAATGGGTGAAGAAAACACACAATGGTAGACGAAATGATATATCACCATACAGTTTCTTCAGTGGTGAATAGTCAAAGAGAGAATGACATACAGTGGATGGAGAGGCCTGTTTTATACAAGATGATGGGGTGTGCAGAGGGGGGCAGGGAGCAGGTGGGGAGGGGAGGGGAGATGAGGTGTTACAGTAGGACCAGGTGTAGCTCACTGGGATTAATTTGGGGGGTTGGTAGGTAGGGATTTTTCCACTAGATGTCTCACGATAGGAATTAATTTGTATGTGCCTTCACAGTTGTTGAAATTATCTATTTCTTTAATATACATTGATTCTATTATCCTGCGTTTTATCTAATTATTTTCCCCACTCACCTACTGACCTACCACTCTCCCCACTTTCCCCACTCACCTACCACTCTCCCCACTCACTCACCTGGTATTGATAAGGTCTTCGAGGTGTGATGCTGGGGAGTGGGTCAGGGCAAAGTCCAGGAAGCGCGCCCGGGCTGGAAGATTGGCGTACTGGTGAGCCCGACCCAACTCACCACACACCTCCCAGCCCTCATGATGCTCACCACACACCAACTGCTCACACACACTCCCACACACCATGTAGTCTCCAGCCTGTACCGAGTGATTAATTCATTGATTGATTGATATTAGGTGATGCAATGGGGAGGTCATATAGTGCTTGAGGAAGAAGGTAATTAAGAGGTGGGATTGACTGATTGGTTTATTAATATTAGGCGACGCAACAGTGAGGTCATATGGTGCCCGAGGAAGAAGGTGATTGAGAGGTGGGATTGATATTTGGTGCTGCAACAGTGAGGTAATATAGTGCCTGAGGAAGAAAGTGATTGATGGGTGGGACAGTAAGTATAAAAGGTAACAGATGAAAGAAAGGGACAGTTGGAGAAGTGAATGTGTGCACCCACAAACACACATCATAATACAGTATAATATTATGTAATAGACCCTTGTATTGTAATGAATGTGTTTGTACTATTTGTAATGAATGTGTGTTTGTACTGTTTGTAATGAATGTGTGTTTGTACTGTTTGTAATGAATGTGTGTTTGTACTGTTTGTAATGAATGTGTGTCCAGTAAACCCTCTTTGTACATATACAGTAATTCCTTTTTTTTCTCTAACTAGTACAGTATTATGGGTGTGTTTGTAATGAATGTGTGTTTGCATTGTTTGTAATGAATGTGTATTTGTAATGTTTGTAATGAATGTGTGTTTGTACTATTTGTAATGAATGTGTGTACAGTAAACCCTCTTTGTATATTATAACACAGTATAAAATGCAGTAGGCATCGGACTCTTACCCTGAGAGCTGACTGGGCCACGAGGGATAGGACGTAGGCTTGGCGGGTGCGTGCGTCACTGTTGCCACACGCCCGGAGCAGCGAGGCTAGGTGCAGGAGGCGTGACCAGTGACGGTAGTAGCCTCCCTGCTTGGATTCCAGGCACTGTGATATCAACCCAAGGCGATCCTCACACAGCCTCACTACCAAGGGGAGATAGCCTTAGATAACATGGAGGCTCTCTATTTCTCTTTCTCTTTCTCTCTCTCTCTCTCTCTCTCTCTCTCTCTCTCTCTCTCTCTCTGTGTGGTGTGTGTGTGTGTGTGTGTGCATGAGTGAGTGAGTGAGTGAGTGAGTGAGTGAGTGAGTGAGTGAGTGAGTGAGTGTGTTGGTGTGTTATCATTTCTTACACTCAATAGTTCAGGTTCAGGTCCTGTGATATCAACCCCATCCACCCCACAAAACATTCCCATTACATTTTTCAATGGACCGGTTCCAACCTCACCACGATTCATAATAATATATTATGATGGGTCTAGTGGCAGAGGGTCTTACACATGGGGCAGTAGCTTTGAGTAAATGAAGGTTATAGCCTGATAATGCTCACCAAGCAAAGATGTACACAAACCAATATTATTATACACCCAAACATAGCATATTTTCTACTCTATTTGGTTATGCATTAAAACCAAACACACAAATGCAAACAAACATACAAATGCAAACAAACACGCCAATTTTGACTCATAACCCCTCTGCTTCTAGATGCCTTTATCATTCATCATCACCTGCTCTGTAACTCTTCAACAATCTATTTCTCAACCACTCACAACAGTTTCACATACTAATGAACTCTCTCTTCAAGGTCCTTTTTAACTTTCCCTTATGGTACTTGTCCACTATCAGTCTTTTAGGTCATATTTTGTCTAAGATGGAGTCTATCACCTTCTTTAGGCTAACATCATGGCAAACCGACTCTACACACTGTCCATGAAACATTCTCCAGAATCTCTTTCTCATTCCCACTTCTATCATCACAAGATGCATAAACAAACACAATTACCACTTCACTCTGTATAAACTATGAATAGAGAACATAATACAGTAGGCCCTCGATATAAGATGATGAAATTTATTATGTATATTATCCTTGTAACACAGGGTCAGTAAATCACTTAGTTAGTTTGTCTGTATGGTAATGAAGAACAGAAGCCTGGGAGAACATTTGGTGGTCTTCAATGAGTGACTGAGTGTACACTGAAGTGGTGGATAAAGAATTTTATTAATTGTATATCGAGGGTTTACTGCATCCTCACTCCACAACAGACCACCTTACTCTTCCTTACCTTGTAGAGGCAACAAAAGAATGCCAAAGTCAGGGAGGATCTGAAGTGCTGTGATAAGATCCTTCTCTCTCTTAATATCTTCATTGTCACACTCAATTAGGCGCAGACATTGACTGCAAACAGATGTCAACAGAGGATCAACATTACAGTTATCAACCCTTAAGGGACCCTGTGATGTAGTCAGAAAATTGGAGTTATACGAGTCCTTCAAATATTGCAATGAAACACCACCTATATGGAATGAGGTTGTTTCGTGGTGTGGTCGGGAGGAATCAGAAGCCTCCAGTTTTCATACACGATCACAGGGTCCTTAAGGTTGTAATACACTCTTGGTACATTAGAGTGTATTGATTATTCCAAAATATGTCATGAAGGAAACAGTACCAGATTAACTAAAATAACAGTGCCCTGTTGCTTGGAATAGTTTGGAGGAGGAATCAATTTCTCCAAATTTACCAACACTGTACTATCCTCTTAAAATTTGACTTGTAGGCTCTCAATATCATAGTATCATAATTATATTCTCCCTCATGATATTTCTCTTCTCTATTTTCTATCCCACAACTCTAACTCTGCCCCAAAACTGATGACTCTGCCTTTGATTGATTGATTGATTGATATTAGGCGCCGCAACAGCGAGGTCATATGGCAGAAGGTGATTGAGCTGTGGGACAGTAAGCACAAAATGTATAGTTGGAGAAGTGAAAGCCCCTTTTAGTCGCCTTTTTATGACAAGCAAGAATACTGGGGAGGTTTAGTACCCCAGGGGAGGCCTCTGCCTTTGACTCCACCACAACGCTGCCATCACCACTACTACCATCTTACCGAGCCAGATCCATGGCATGGTCGGTGTGGTTCTCAGAGGAGTTGAAGTAGTGTGTTGCTGCAGACACCACCATCTGGACGGCCTGGATGTACGGCAGCTGCTGCAGGTACGGGTTATTGACTGGAGAGCGGTCGGGTCGGGTCTCCAGCAACTCCCCGGCCAGGCTGATGTTGTCCCGGTGGCCTGAGCACAGCAACGCCTCCGTCACTTTCTGCCAACGGTACATTAATGCTTTGTTACACACTGTTGTTGTTATGGGTGTGTACTGCACTGTTTGTAATGAATCTGTACACACCCATATACAGTACAGTAATCCCTTGTTTTCCACTGTTGTTATGGGTGTGTACTGTACTGTTTGTAATGAATGTGTGTACAGTATACCGTCTCTGTACATTACACATCCATATACAGTAATCCTATATTCTGTTGATACTACTAACACTCTCAGTACTATACTATTTCTGATACATGCTGGGGAAATACCAAGGAAGAAGCAGGGCGCATATTATGATAAGAGTAGGAGGTGCCGTGTGTTTGTATGTGTTAGAAGGGAAAGTATTGTACTGCATATTTTGATAGAGTAAGAGTGCCTTGTGTTTGCACCTGTTAGAAGGGATAGGTTTTTTTTTATGTTCCGACACTGGACATAGGCTTCATCAATCCCGTTACCATGGCCCAGGTCAACTGCTACTCACAAACACACACAGACATGTCACGACTTCCAAACTGGTACCCAGCCACAGAGGGAGGGAAGTGAGGGTAATTCCCAAATACTGCAGCTGTTATGGTACCAGTGAGGGTGTTTTACGACGTTCGGTGGCCTTATAGTTAGTGCCTCAAACTCAAATCTAAAGAGTAAATATTCTCAGGCCCTCAACCTGAAAGGATTCGATCTCCCGACTGATAGATTACGAGTCCAGAACACTAACCAGCAGTAACTGTATTGCATGTTAATCCCTGAGACTGACCTCAAAACAGACTTGTGGTTCAAGACATGTGAACACTTTCTGCTGGAGCTCCAACATGCTGTAGAGAAGTTTGCGCCAGTCCTCATCACTCATCCGGGGTTCCCTGTCATCAATAAATTTAACAATAAGAAAAAAGATACATGCACAAATTAGATACTTAAAAGATCCTGTGATCATATATGAGAATTCTAGGCTTCTGATTCCTCCTGACTATGCTACAAAACAAGCTCCTTTTATATAGGTGGTGTTTTGTGGCAATATTTGAAGGACTCATTTACCTCCAATTTTCTAACTATACCACAGGGTCCCTTAAGAGGAATATGAGAAGGCAACGTGAAGGTAAGTCTATAGAATGATAACTATGTGATCATTTAAATGGACAGAGAAGATGGAAAAAACTCTAGATGGAGTGGTAGAGTACAGTGGATTTTTGCCTAAATCTCATGTTATGATAGGATCTAAATAACATCAGTACAGTACAAATAATGGCTTAAGGCAATTTGTTTATGGAGGAGACAACAATAAAATGACTTAGGCATTATATTTATGAGGGTAGAGATAAAATGACTTGGGCAGTTTGTTTATGAGGGTAACAATAAAATGACTTAGGCAATTTGTTTATGAGGGTAACAATAAAATGACTTGGGTAATTTGTTTATGAAGGTGGTGATAAAATGACTTTAGGCAGTTTGTTTCTGAGAGTGACGATACAATAAGTACAGCTACACACAGTTGATGATATAATAATGATGATACAATTAAGGGGGTGCGGGAATAGGGGGACAGGCTTGGGGGGGGTTTAGGGGGGTGCAGGAGTAGGGGGACAGGCTTGGGGGGGTTTTGGGGGGTTCGGGAGTAGGGGGACAGGCTTCGGGGGGGTTAGGGGGGTGCGGGAATAGGGGACAGGCTTTCTACCCCCCCCAAGCCTGTCCCCCTATTCCCGCACCCCCCTCAAGCCTGTCCCCTACTCCCGCACCCCCTAAATAAATGCATACAGGGTTGTTTACCTGCGTGCAGCGGCTCGTGTCAGTTTGGTAAGCAGCTCTCGTACCCGGTCCTGGTCTTGGTGAAGGTCACGGAGGTGTTTTGGTGTGACGTTGACGCTATGGTTACTCAGCACCTCAGCAGCTGTCAGGTGAGCCTCCAGTACGTCAGCAAGGTCGTGCAGCTGACACAACTCTTCTGACTCGCCAACATGCCTGAAGGGGATTGATTGATTGATGGATTGATTAATATTAGGCGCCACAACAGCAAAGTTACATGACGCCCGAGGAAGAAGGTTGTGTGTGTGTGTGTGTAGCATAGGATAGGATGAAACGTGTGTGTGTAGCATAGGGTAGGATGAAACGTTGTGTGTGTGTGTGTGTGTGTGTGTGTGTGTGTGTGTGTGTGTGTGTGTGTGTGTGTGTGTGTGTGTGTGTGTGTGTAGCATAGGATAGGATGAGACATTATGAGTGTGTGTGTGTATGTATATAGAGGCATGTCCTATTATATACTAGACAAGGGGCCCCGTTTGAAATGTGTCTGTTTCACGTGTCCGCAGTTGTACCTACCCCGAGCCCCTCTCCGGTAGACACTCAAGCACAGCGAAGGCCTGAGGCAGCTGGTCTTCACGTTGGCAAGCGTACACACACTCCACCGCCACCATCATCATCTCAGCTGCCGAGGGGATGATGGGCGCGTGCTGGTCGGGCCTGGAATGCTGCAACGACAACAAAAACAGAGAAAAGAAACGGTTAATGGGAGATTCTTTTGTTGGTGAATTGGAAGGTTTCTGTTATGGGAGTTTATTCCTGTACTGTACACTCACCTGGAGAATCTTGAGAGGAAGACCAAGATCGTCCTTAGCAGTGTTGACCATGTATGTGTGTAGTAGAGTCTTGGCACTGCCTGGTTCCCACTTGTCAATGCGGTTGAGGCAAGGCAGTAACCACCGACGTACGTTCTGGATGTAGGTTTCTGAGGTGCTCTGAAGGAATCAAACAATGGGTCATATGTAAAAATAACTGCAGTGTTGATGATGGTGTGGTAGTGTGTCATATCTATAGAGTCATGCCATCATGGTAAAGAAAGGAGGGGGAAGGGAAGAGGGATGGTGTGGGGAAGAGAGAAGGGGAATGCAAATGAAAAGGAGGGAATGGAGAGAGAGGGGAAAGACACAATGAATGAAGTAGGGTGGAGAGGGAGGGAAGGAAGGAAGGGAGGGAGAGAGGGAAGTAAATGAAATGGAGGGAAGGGAGAGAGAAGGGAAAGAGACAATGAATGAAGTAGGGTGGAGAGGGAAGGAAGGAAGGGAGAGACTGCCACCAACCTCTATACAGTAGACCCTAGATATAAAAGGAATAAATCTAACACTATCCTTTGAACACAGGCTCAGTAAATCACTTAGTCTGTAAGGTAATGAATAACACAAGCCTGGGAAAACATTTAGTGGTGGTCTTCAATGAGTGTAAAAATGAAGAGGTGGATACAAGTATTTATTCACTGTATATCATGGGTCATTCGGTGTTGGTAAGTGGTATCCCCATCGCACACCATTCCTGTGATAATGCAGGGAGGGGGGGGGGGAGTGGAGTGAGGTTTGGGGACCCCACTCTCTAACAATGACCCACCAAAGACTCAAATAACCTCAGAGCTGGACCCCTATTGATGATGATGATATTGAGGGTGTACAGTTGCGGCACATAATTTTTGATCAGGGTGTAGGGGGAAGTTTGGTCAAGGATTATGTGCCACAACTGTACAACATGTATGTGTGTATGTATATGGAGGTTTTTACAGTACATCAATACCTACCGATGACATGAGACTGGTGATCTTCTCTAGGTGTGACAAGGCCAGGAACTCATCAAGGGACAACTGGATGTGGTCAGCTTCATACACCATCACCTCCAGACAGTCCAGCCAGTCATGTAACTCCTCCAAATTCTGTTGACGATATACACAGGGAGTTTTATCCACCCTGCCAGCCATTGCCTTCCCTTAGTTACTCATTTATTTACTTTAAGGGGGTGCGGGAATAGGGGGACAGGCTTGGGGGGGGTTTAGGGGGGTGCGGGAGTAGGGGACAGGCTTGGGGAGGTGCGGGAGTAGGGGGACAGGCTTGGGGGGGGGTTTTGGGGGGTGCGGGAGTAGGGGAACAGGCTTGGGGGGGCTTAGGGGGGTGCGGGAGTAGGGGACAGGCTTTCTACCTACCCCAAGCCTGTCCCCCTATTCCCGCACCCCCCAAGCCTGTCCCCCTACTCCCGCACCCCCTTAAAACTTATATCCACAACTTCCACACCTGTTGCTCACCTGTACACTCCCACACCTGTTACTCACCTGTACACTCCCACACCTGTACACTCCCACACCTGTACACTCTCACACGTATATACACAACCACACCTGTTAATTACTCACCTGTACTCCCCTTTCCCTTCCCAACTTGAGCAAATCTAATGCAGCATCAACAAAATGGCTCTGTCTCTCTATGTCCTTGGCTCTCTCTTGGTACCAGCGACCGACCACCACCCCGGTCAGCTCTGTCCCTCGGAACTCTTCTAGGTGTGTGCATTCCCTGTATAGGAAGGCGGCCCAGTCACCTTCATCACTGTCACCAACCGCTGCGGCCCTGACACCACCAAACAATACATTGGATCACACTCTCTGTTTCATCTTTCTTCTATAATATAATATAATATGTATGTGTGTATATGTATGTATGTATGTTCACACTTATACTGTATGAAGTTTGTATGTATGTATGTATGTATGTATGTATGTTCACACTCTCTGTCATCTTTCTTCTATAATATAATAAAGTAAAGTTATACTGTATGAAGTTTGTATGTATGTATGTATGTTCACACTCTGTCATCTGTACTTATTAAACTAGGTCAGACTGTCTGTCATTTCTTACAAACTTCATCAGCACAGAGGGGATAGGCTAAGTCATTTGGAAGATAAGAGCAAATGGAAAGATCTGCAAAATCTTACTTTACTTATAGAATGGCAAATATGAGGTGCAGAAATAAATAAAGATTAACCAACACTTATTTTATTTATAGAATGGCAACTAGGAGAAATAAATAAACATTAACCAATACTTATTTTACTAATAGAATGGCAACTAGGAGAAATAAATAAAGATTAACCAACACCTATTTTACTTATAGAATGGCAACTAGGAGAAATAAATAAAGCTTAACCAACACTTATTTTACTTTTAGAAGGCAAATAGGAGAAAAAAATAAGGCTTAACCAACACTTATTTTACTTTTAGAAGGCAAATAGGAGAAAAAAATAAGGCTTAACCAACACTTATTTTACTTTTAGAAGGCAAATAGGAGAAAAAAATAAGGCTTAACCAACACTTATTTTACTTTTAGAAGGCAAATAGGAGAAAAAAATAAGGCTTAACCAACACTTATTTTACTTATACTGTAGAATGGCAAAGAGGAGAAATAAATAAGGCTTAACCAACACTTATTTTACTTATACTGTAGAATGGCAAATAGGAAAAGTAAATAGAGTACAGTACCTGCAGACGGGTTCCTCACACCAATCCAAATGGCGTGGTCGCTCCTGTTCCCACGGGTACACTTCATCTCCCTTGCATTCTGGCAGCAGCGACCTCAAAGGAAACACAAAGGAAATCATTGATGTATACGGTAATCCCATGTTTGTCACTGTTTGTAATGAATGTGTGTACAGTAAATCCTCTCTGTAATCCTATGTTTGTCACTGTGGGGTGTCATAGGTGTGTAATGTACTCTTTGTAACGAATGTGTGTACAGTACAGTAATCCCATATTTGTCACTGTTGGTATCATGGCTGTGTAATGTACTGTTTGTAATGAATGGGTGTACAGTAAACTCTCTAAACACAGAGGTGCTAAATTTCATCAAACCTACAGGACGCTGTACTTGGTACTCGTGAAGGCAGCTGTATTATTGGCCACAAGAATTGATACACACATTGTTTTTGAAGGTTAATAACATATATAAAATGCAAGACTATGTAACTGTAATACAACATAATTAATAGTTTGTTGTTTTGTAATTACTGAGTTACATGGTAAGTAGACCATTCATTGCAGTATTTCCAGAATAATGAATGGCCTCTCTTTCCATATAGCAGCCTTTATAAGAATTCCTGTGGCCAACCATACCTACATGATGAATAATACAGTTACAGTAATGACAACACCTTTTCCACCTACCTGTACTCAAATGGAGCCATGATAGGAGGGAAGCAGGAGAGAATAGGAAGGCGATGAGGCAGAGTTTCCTTGCCATGGTAAGTGAACATGATGTCAACGGCTCGCCAGTCATAACCCCGGGCAAACTCCACTGTGGCAGATACGGCAGTTTGGGAACGGAACTTGTCAAAGAAGGCAGCGTCATACAGATCACGGGCCACATGAGGACCACCCAGTAGGATCTGTCCATGGAAAATTGGAAGCAAAAATTAGATTGATTGATTGACTTTAGGCGCTGCATCAGCGAGGTCATATGGCACCCGAGGAAGAAGGTGATTGAGTGGTAGGATTTGACTGACTGATTGATTGGTTGATATAGGCACTGCAATAGCAAGATATATGGTGCCCGGGAAAGTAGGTGATTGAGGGGTGGGACATTAAGCACAAAAAGTAGCAGATGAATCAAAAGGGACAATTGGAGAAGTGAAAGCCCCTTTTAGTTGCCTTTTACAACATGCAGGAATATTGGGAAGGTATCCGTACATAAATAAACGTTGCCCTTCTCACCTCATAGGTAGCGAGGCGATCCAGATAAGTGAGGAGTTTCTGTCTGGCACGGATGATGGTCTTCTGTTCTGTGGTGAGGTTCTTGAAGTTGATCTGAAGGTGAAATAGATGATACAGTAATCCCTTGCTTCCCACTGTTATGTTATGGGTGTATATTGTACAGTTTGTAATGAATGTGTGTACAGTACAGTAAACTCTCTTTGTACATTACACATCCATATAGAGTAATGCCTAGTTTTCCACTGCTGGTGCTATGGGTGTGTATTGTACTGATTGTAATGAATCTGTTGTGTACGGTGTTCGTTTGGGAGTGGTGGGTTATTTGTATGCAGGACATTTGACTGTGATAGTACAATAAGAGGTTGTGTTGAAGTGTACAGTAAGATATGTACGGGTGGCTACAGGAATTCTTACACAGGCAATATGGAAAGAGAGGTCATTAATTTTTCTGAAAGTACTGCAATGAATGTCTACCAAGTGCCTTGGTGATTGTAAAACAACAAACCTAATAACAACGTTGTATTGCAGTTATGTAGTCTTACATTTTTTATATGTTGTAACCCCTCAAAAACAATAGCGAGTGTACCAGTTCTTGTGGTCAATAGTACAGCTAAGTGGTGTACAGAAGGAGGAGCTAACTTAAGAGAAAAGCTGGTGTTATCTGTTGAATAGTGGAGAGGTACAGTAAGAGGTTAGTGTGTGGAGCTAATAACCTGAGAGAAGTAAGACATGTACAGTAAGATTGATTGATTGAGGGCAAAAGGCGCCCGAGGAAGAAGGTGATTGAGAGGTGGGACAGTAAGCACAAAAGGTAACAGATGAAAAAAAGTGACAGTTGGAGATGTGAAAGCCCCTTTTAGTTGCCTTTTATGACAGAGTAGAGTAAAAGGTTAGTGGGTGGGTGAGTGGAGCCATATATTGTATACACATAATTACCTTAGAGAGAAGTTTGTGTTTCCTGTTGAGTAGTGCAGCCTGTCTCTCCTGCAGCCTCACCTCTGCCTCACTGGGGTCCACCACCGCGTCCAGACTCTCGGGTTCATACTCCAACAACTCTAAGTCGCTCGGCACCCAGGCTCCATCGTCACCATCACCACAGCCGCCCACCACCGCCTGTAGTCACACCCGCCACACATGCACTTACAGTCATAGACAATAATAATCATCCACACTGGGGTTAACTCTATGTAAACATTTGACAACTACCTTGCTGTTCGTTAACTGAGAAACTTTTCCTTAAGTTGGTTAAGTACCATCTTCTAATTTACTACAAGCAGGTACTGACTCACTGTTCAAAACAATAACATTATATGAGAATGTTAAAACATTAGTCAGCAATAGCAAGTTTTAGACCTAGGCGTGGCCAGACACAGGCCATACTCTCAATACATACAGTATATTAAAGTATAGATCTGGAAATGCATATAATTTGCTGCTTATTTTGACCATTACAATTTTAATATGAAATTCAGGTATGGATGATAGAGGACGTGGAGCCATAGACCTCCTGGTCAGAAATTATGTATCACGGGTGTACAGTGTTGGTAAATCTAGAGCAACTGATTCCTCCCAACTATTCCACGCAACAGGACACCATTATTTTTGTTTATCTTGTCCTGTTGTTTCGTGGCATACTTTGGAGGAATAAAAGCACTCTAATGTACCAAAAGTATACTATCCCCTTGGAAGGATTCTATTTTTTAGTGAAATAATTTGTTGCGGGCTAATTGGAGCGTACGTGGCCCTCCAAACGCAGTATTAAAACACATCCCTGTGTTTCATATGAAGGTTGATTGATTGATTTATTGATATCAGATGTCACAACAGCGAGGTCATATGGCGCCTGAGGAAGATGATTGAGAGGTGGGACAGTAAGCACAAAAGGTAACAGATGAAAAAAAAGGGACAGTTAGAGAAGTGAAAGCCCCTTTAAGTTGCCTTTTACGACAAGTAGGGATACTGTGGAGATATTTGTATTTGTAGCCCCCTCCCTACCCCAGGGGGAGGCTAAAAATAGAACCTCACCTCTAGATCGGTTCCCCTGAGACCGTAGAGCAGCAGTTCCCGTGCAGCGTAGATGTTCTCAGGTACCCTGGTGAGACACTGGGACAGCACCCATGTCCGCTTCTTAACCTTAGCCAGGTAGTCCTGTATAGAGGCCACCGTCACCTCCCTACATCGCCACTGTTGCTGGTATACACGGTCACAGTCCAGGCTGAATACAAACACACACACACACATATACTGTAGACCCTCGATATCATTATATAATTATTCTGGAAGTATTGGAAAGAGAGGTCATTCATTATTCTGGAAGTACTGGAAAGAGAGGTGATATATTATTCTGAAAGTACTGCAATGAATAGTCTATCAAGTGACTCGGTGATTACAAAACAACAAACCTAATAATAATGTTGTAAACTCTCAAAAACAACAGTGTGTGTACCAGTTCTTGTGGCCAATACTACTTTGGGCATCAATAAATATAATACGGAGTATAACTTTTAAAGACATATTTCTAATGTGGTTTTGTGATGCAATATCATGGGTTTGTCTGGCAGCTCAGTCAGCGATGACACACATACAACGAGGGTCAACAGTTCTGTTCTGATACGAGGCACAACATGGATCTTTACCAGCCTTACATTCCCATACTCCAGAAACACCATTATTTGAACCACAGTTGGTAGAGATTCTTACCATGATTCAGATCAGGACAGAACTACAGTATTGACTCCCAGTGTATAGTTGCTGACATGCGTGTGTGTGTGCGTGCGTGTGTGCGTGAGTGAGTGCGTGCGTGTGTGTGTGTTTGTCTGTGTCTGTCTGTGTATGTGTTGTTGTGTGTGTGTATGCATGTGTGAGTGCTGCAACTGCATGTGCTTGTGTGCATGTGTGCTCCAGAACCTACTTGTAGCTTCGAGCCAGAGCTAGAGCCTCTCCATACTCCTCGTTCTCTATCTTGCGCTCAAAGAGTTCCTCAGGTGTGGTGCTCTTTAGACACAGTAGTCGGTAGGTCCTCTGCATCAGTCTTGGGCGTTTGCTGGGCGGTCGGAACCTGGGTGGAAAATATTCATGTGGTAAACCTTCAGAATAAAAACAAAAAAACATCACAGGTAAGAATATTAGTGGCACTGATGATAGTAAGGTACCAGAATTATGGCTCTGTAGTGTGTCTATGAAGTCATCGTACTGGTACCATGCTATCATATGCAAGAATATCCATGGTGTTGGCGATGGTGTGGTACAGATACAATGGTTCAGTAGTGTACAATATTTATGGAGTCATCGTACCGGTACCAGGCCATCGTCAACACTATGAATGTTGTTGCATATGGCCCATACTTCCTAAACTGAGTGTAAACTGAAGTTGTGGATACAAGTATTTATTCCCTGTATAATATGATGATGATATCGAGGGTCTACAGTACTAAGACTGTTTGAATACCAACCTCTCAGCATCAGTGGCCCAGTAGAGGGCACGGTTGGCCAGACGGTGAGAGCGTTGGAACACTGAGATCTCTTCATCATCATCATCGGAGTCCAGGTAGCCATCATCATCAACATCATCATCCTGCTCCTCTTCCTCCTCCCTCCTCTCTTGTCCTTCCTCTCCAGTATCCAGTAACCCATGGCTCCTTCTCTTCAAACCAGAGTGAAGGCGCTTGACACTGCCACGACTCTCAGCCTCCAGACACAGGAATGCCCGGTCATACGCATCACTGATCTGATACGATGATAACAATTTAGGATACTATACAATGCCCAATGGTCCAATTACTGGCAACTACTGACAACAATATAATACACTGTACATCCATGAAAACAGTAAAAAATGAGGGATTACTGAAACAACAAATAATAATAATAACAATGATCTAACCTGTGGTACCCCCTCCATGAACTCTGGCAATCCACCGAGAAGGTTGTGAAGTGAAGCGACAGAGCTGACGGTGACGGCTCCTGAGTACCTGGCCAGGATGACTGCACACTCACTCCACCATCGTAGGTCCACAGGGTGCTGCCTTAGTGAGTCAACCAATGCCCTGGCCAGACAGTGTACAGTATCAACACACTTATACCACACACACACACACACACACACACAAAATACTTGGCATAACATACAACACATCCATGACATTCAAACAACATATCACAGCCATTAAAAACAAATGCATACAAAGACTTAAAGCCCTCAGATCACTTGCCAGCACAACATTTGGACACAACAAAGAAACCACAACCACAGTATACAAACAATATATCCAATCAGTGATGGATTATACAAGCCCAGCCTGGGCCTCAAACCTCACTGAGACTCACCTCAACACCCTTCAAACCATACAGAATAAAGCCCTATGGAAAATCTCAGGCTGCACAGCTACCACACCTACAGACCACCTACACCATGAAACCAAAGTCCTCAAAATCAAGGATCATCTTGACATGAGAGGCACACAAACACTTGCTGCAGCTCCCACAAACCCACACCATTCCCTACACTACATGGCAAAACACCCACACATGCCAAGGAACATCAAAACAACACCCAGTTCACAATACCATACACAAATACTATCATCTCTTACACCCTGCCCACCCTAAACCAGTCTCCAAAAACATTTTCCCTGTTTGCAATGGTGCCACATGTTGGGGTTGGCTGGGAGTGGGTGGATACTTACTCCGGGCCGAGACTGTACAATGAGGATTTTTGTACACAGTTTCATTATACACACTACATTACACACCCATAACACCAGTGTACTGTAGAATGTGGGTTTTCTGTACACAGGTTCTATACACACACTACATTACACACCCACAACACAAGTGTAAAATGAGTGTTCATTGTACCAACCTCTCTGGACTCCTAGGGGCCTTGGAACTGAGCTCAGAATATGTTGCCAAAGAGGGACTCGTAGCATCAATATCAGGTTGGTTCACGAGTTGCCAGAATTTCCTTTTTCTGAGTGAGGGTAGCTCCCAGATGGAGAGGCTGCCAGATGTGTGAAGCGCCGCCAAGAGCTGACCCGACGGTGAAGGTGACAGGTGAAAGATGGAGTCGTATTGAGGTGCGGACCATACCCATCCAACCAACCGCTTCATTACACCCACACTAGGGGGCAGGTACTCTTCCTCATCTATGGTTGCTACCTGCAACAACCATTATAATAACAAATTAAATTAGAGAGAGAGGAAAATGGGAGACGAGGGGTGAAGGTGGTGGCGGCATAAGGTGATGAAAGATGCCAATTGAGAGGTGATCTGATTGAAGTATTTAAGCATTCATTCGACAGCACAGTTTTTAAATTTACATGGTCCCTACAATATACCACATATCTGTGCTATTTCCTCAAACCAGAGACAACACTGACAACTATACTCATTGAGCATAAAAAGTGTATATACAAAAGAATAATGAATGACCTCACTTTCTATATAGCCTGTGTAAGAATTCCTGTGGCCAACTGTACCTATAGCTGTATACTGTTTGAACACACCTGCTTGTAGTGTGGGAAGTCATCCAGGAATCGCCAGATGGTAATGCCGTGCCCTAAACCATTATTCTTGAGGCTGGTGTCAGAGTTGTATTCACAGCACCCACCAACCACCATTATACTCCTGCCGGGGATTAATTTATTAGGTATTACAGTAAGTGTTTAGTGGTGGTGTAGAGGGTAAGAGTGCCTGAGTGATTGATTGATAAATTGATTGATTAACTGACTGATATTAGGCACCACAACGAGGTCATATGGCACGCGAGGAAGATGATGATTGCGAGGTGGGACAGTAAGCACAAAAGGTAACAGATGAAAGAAAGGGACAGCTGGGGGAGTGAAAGCCCCTTTTAATTGCCTTTTACAATCGGCAGGGATACTGGGGGAGATATTCGTAGCACCCTAATCAAGGTTGGGGGGAGGCTTTGTGAGGTACCCAGGTAGTTTTTCGCATGTAATACCACCACTGGGATGGGCTTGGCCTCCCATCCCTTAAATGACCAGGCCAAGGTAGTTCAGTCTCAGGCCCCTACACCCCTCAGTGAGTAGGATAATAATTATAAGAGAGACAGAGAGAGAGAGAGAGAGAGAATGTCAACAAAGTGAACTTACTTGTGACAGGCAGCAGCGGTGATGCCAGCTGGGTAGACACTAGTGAAGGAGAATGTGTGACTTTCCTGGTAACCTTCTGTTGGGGACACATAGTAGCTGCGCACCTCACCCTTGTAGTCCACCAACACCAGCTCTGATGCCCTGGTCAAAAAGAAATCATTTACTGTCTTTTTTCAGGAAATTAAATACTGTGATCCCTCATTTTCCAATGTTGCTATGGGTGTGTATCGTATCATTTGCTATGAATCCATGTACTATTGGCCACAAGAATTGGTACACATGCTGTTGTTTTCAAGGGTTTATAGCATATAGAAATTGTATGATTAGGTAACTGCAAGACAACATTATTATTAGGTTTGTTGTTTTGCAATCACCGAGTCAATTGGTAGACCATTCATTGCAGTACTTCCAGAATAATGAATGACCTCTCTCTCCAGTAAGTCCAGAATAATAACCTTAAGGGGATAGTATAGTTTTGGTAGATCTGGAGCAACTGATTCCTCCAAACTATTCCAAGCAATAGAGCACCATTATTTTTGTTTTTCTGGTCCTGTTTCCTGGCATACTTTGGATGAATCAAGACGCTCCAATGAACCAAACATACACTATCAGCTCAAGTCCTTATCTTTGTAAATACAGCACCGTATACTGTATATAAACGGGGCGGCTCGGCCAGACAGCTTGAGGAACTTTAACAACAACTATATATAAAAAAAATCCAAAGCTTACCATTTCATCTTTTGAGTGCGGACGTCAGTGAAGACCAGAGCTGCCAAGGCATTACCAGCATCAACCTGGGGTGCCCCTGCCTTGTACCTGTGTTGGATATAAGGCCGTATTCAACAACATTCATAGTGTTGACGATGGTGTGGTATTGGTATGACGACTCCATATACAAACAACAGAGTCATCTTCTTACCAGTACCATGACACAGTGAACACCATGAATGTTCTTGCATAAGGCCCATAGTGTCAAGTATAAACATTCTTCTACTGTATAGGTCTGCTTTTATTTTTCTGTGTCAAACATATGATGATTGTGAGGAATATACTGTAGTGTTAAGGGGGTGCGGGAATAGGGGGACAGGCTTGGGGGGGGTTTAGGGGGGTGCAGGAGTAGGGGACAGGCTTGGGGGGGTTTTGGGGGCTGCTGGAGTAGGGGGACTGGCTTGGGGGGTGTTAGGGGTGTGTGGGAATAGGGGACAGGCTTTCTACCCACCCCAAGCCTGTCCCCCTATTCCCGCACCCCCCAAACCCCCCCCAAGCCTGTCCCCTACTCCCGCACCCCCTTAAGAGTAAATATTTCATTTGACTGCTTTTTTTCTGCATTATATATATGGTGGTGGGAGATATAGGGTCGATTCCACAGTCGTATTGGTTTGTAAGCTTCCTAACCAACCACACTTGTAAGGCTTCATTATTTTCCAAATGCTTAGTATCCGTATTCACAAAATCTATCAAACAGTTAGATAATGTTGATCACTGCATAATTTACTCACCAAATTCATTAAATAATTCACACGGCTAAGATTCTTTCGTTTGCGTGCTTAGAAACCACTACCAACCACTGTGGAATCGACCCATATCTATCTATCTATCTATAGCTCTGACGCCTCGTTCCCTCCGGGAACTCCCTCCAAGGGGGTGGCCATGGCAGAAGTGTCTCCAGTTCTCCCTGTGTCTATTATATACATTCTTTTATAGGTCTGCTCACATATGGTTAGGGATATAGTTATACCATTTTTGGGTTATACTGGTACCCAATACAATACAATATTTACATGACTGAGACAGTGTTTCCTCCTAATCTGACCCAAACTGTACTACCTATCATCAACACTGCTGAGCCTATCAATCTATATATATAACAATGGCATGCTTCTCTCACCTGGGAGGGTAAATTGTGAAGAGGGAAGTGGCGAGTGTGTTGAAGATTTCCACAGCACCAGAACTATGTGCAACCCCTACCATGGAACAGTCACCAGCCCAAGCCACCAATCTCCACCACGGTAATGGATCCTGGTACACTGCATCATACCAACAAACCAGAAATAATGCCATATTACATACAGTTACAGACAAGAGCTTGGGGCTGCTCGGTCAGACAGCTTGAGGAACTTCACCAACAATAATAAACTCTCATATTACACTGGGATTATGTATGTAAAATAGATTGTGTGTAATGAGTGTATGTACTGTAAACACTTATTGTACACTACATTATACACCCATGATACCAATGTACTGTACAATGAGGGTTTCCTGTACACAGTTTCATTACACACCCATAATACAAGTGTAAAATGAGAGTTTACTGTAATCATCCACATTGGGGTGACGCATGTAAATGTTTGACAGCTTCCCTCTGTTCGTTAGCAGAGAAAATTTCCACTAAATAGGTTAAGAGAGAGAGAGAAGGAAGGTAAACTACAATTAAATACAGATTACACACACACACACTATGTCCTTAAATAAACACTGTTGGCACGGTTGACTCACGTGTGGTGTTCCTTCCAACGATGGAGGCAAAGTCATCCTTCTTGGCCCGGACTTCAAGGGCTGCTCCCTGTACCAACGCCACCACAGCACCCTGACCGCCCACACCCAGCTTCCACTCACAGCGTCCACCCACCACCCTGGACACACAAACATACAGTCAGTCACCACTATGTGAATTACTGTAGGCACTTGATATAAGATGATTAAACTTATCATTATCCTTTTAACACACGGTCAGTAAAAAAACTTAGTCCATATGGTAATGAATAACAGAAGCCTGGAAAAAAAAACCACACACACACACACACACTATCCTTTTAACATAAGCTCAGTAAATCATTTAGTCTGTATAGTAATGAATAACACAAACCTGGGAACACACACACACACACACACACACTATCCTTTTAACACAAAGTCAGGAAATCACTTAGTCTGTATGGTAATGAATAACAGAGGATTGGAAAAACATTTGGTGTTCTTCAATGAGTGACTGTGTGTATACTTAAGTGGTGGATACAACAAGTATTTATTTATTGTATATCAAGGGTCTACTACATGCAAAAACATACAACCTCTGCCCTCACACTCACTTGGCCAGGCTGGGCGGGACGGGCGAGGCAGACGTGACGTACGCCCACAGGGAAGAGGCGAGGGCCCACACATTGGCCGGTGTCTGTGTTACGGTGCGGTAGAAGAAGTTTCCACCCAGGCTCTTCACCCCACCGCCCTGCTCAACAAATATGATTACCTATAGTTATATCTGTACAGTATATTTTTATATATTTAGATATAGTGTGAGTAATGAATGTACCGTAAAACACCCTAACTTCGAACATTTTTTACATGTTTTAGTGACTAACTGTGTTAATAATGGTGCAAATTTATTCCTGTTGATGTCATGTGGTAGCCAGGGAGAGTACTTACTGAATCCATATAACAAAAAAAATTAAGCACGCTAAATTCGTGCTTTTTTTGTTCATTTTTAAGTGTCCGAAGTTAGGCAAAAATTTCCTAACTTCGGACAGCTCGTTCCCAATTTCGGACAGGATTGTATTTTCCCTTTAAACATGAGAATGGTTAACAGCATCGATCTCTGGACACGCTGGCCGAACCTCGGACACATGAGGAGTTTTTAAATAATGTAAAAAAAAATTATGGCGCAGTTCGGTATGTACTGTAAACACTTTTAGGCTGGAAGTATTAAACGTTATCTTTAATAATACCAGCTTTATTGTACACTACATTACACACCTATAATACCAGTGTACTGTACAATGAGGGTTTTTTGTACACAGTTTCATTACACACCCAAAATACCAGTGTACAATAAGAGATCACTACTGTATTAGGCAAGTTAGATGCCAGTAGTTTTTCCCAGTTGGATCCCACTTGTTTTCCCACCACTCAAAACCCCCGATTACCAACACTCTCCCCCCAGGATAGTTGGATGGGTTGCTAGGGGGTATAAAACCTAGCACAATAGGCCCTCGATACAAGATGATTAAATTTCATACTATCCTTTTAACACAGGGTTGGTAAATCACTTAGGAGTCTGTATGGTAATGAATAACACAAGTCTGGGAAAACATTTTTTGGTTTTCACTCATTGGTTCCAGCATAATAATATCAATTCAAGATGGCTGCCAAATGTTTACATCCAGGCTCCATAGATTGCTAAGGTTAGGTCCCGGTTGTTTGCCCGTGGTCGTGATTAGGTTAGGTTAGGTCAGGTGAGGCCTAGCTAATTCTATTTAATGTATTGTAGTGTTTTTCAGACGAATTTGTAGTTCAAACATGGTGAATATGAGGTGTTTTTTGGAAATTGGGTTCTGGCAGGAAGGGGGGGGGGTGATATCTCCCAAAACATAAATTTGTGATGGATGTGAACAATAAACTTGTTAAAAACACACTATAAAACATTGCATCCTGAATACCTCGAGTCGAAAACAAATTATGGACAAACGCTTGACTATTACCCAACTTATTTATATGAAGGTGATGGTAATAATAATAATAATAATGATGATGTTTTGTTTCCCGGTGTTGGTTCATCATAACATATTGATAAAACACATACATACAATTATACATAAACACATACAAACACACATAAACACACATACAAACACACATAAACACATACAAACACACATAAACACAAACACACACACACACATACAAACACAAACACACATAAACACATACAAACACACATAAACACACACAAACACATACAAACACACACAAAAACATACAAACACATAAACACATACACACACACACATACAAACACATAAACACACACAAACACACATAAACACATACAAACACACATAAACACATATAAACACATAAATAAATAAATAAACACCAACTTACAATAACATGTGGTTCTAATGGCCATTCTCCATGTACTAACTCATATAAACACATACAAACACACATATAAACACACACAAACACACATAAAACACATAAAAACACACATAAACACCAACTTACAATAACATGTGGTTCTAATGGCCATTCTCCATGTACTAACAACTCATATAACACCTTATTTTCATCTTCATTTACATTATGACCCATGATAAATATTGTACTCTAAGATTAATTATTATTATTATATGTGTTGTGTTGACAGCTGGCAGCCAACAACAACAACAACAACACGTGAAAGACGACTATAACTGTCTTCCCTCAGCTTTCACTTTTGTAACGGCACCATTTAATTAATTAAGTTTTTTGGATTGAAAGATGTATGTATTGCGAGAAGAAAACCTAACTTAATACACTTACAGACGGAGGTGTTTTACTAATTATAAAGAGTTTGGGTGGAGGACATTGCCAACATTCTCAATGGTCAAGATAAAATGATTAGATGACAATAAGAGGTATAGGGTCGATTCCACAGTGGTATTGGTTTGTTACCTTCCTAACCAACCACACTTGTAAGACTTCATTAATTTCCAAAAGCTGAGTATCCACATTCACAAAATCTATCCAACAGTTAGATAATGATGATCACTGCATAGTTTATTCACCAAATTAAATAAATAATTCACCCATAAGTCATTTAAACGGCTAACATTCTTTCGTTTGCGTGCTAACCATATTCTACCTCCATGGTGCTAACAAACCAAAACGAACGACTGTGGAATTGGCCCATAGTGTACATCCCACAGAGCTAATAACAGCCTCGCACCATACTCCCTAACCTAGCCCACCTGAGTCGAAGCCCGAGAAAGCAACAGCAGATATTTAATTAAGGGGATAATTCTTTTTTGGTACTTTGGAGTGCCTTAATTCCCCCAAAGTATGCTAGGAAACAGGACCTGGCAGAATAGCAAAAGTAATGGTGTTCTGTTGCTTGGAATAGTTTGGAGGATTCATGCAATTGCTCCAGAATTACCAATACAAAACTTTCCCCTTATTTAAGTCTTATTTGATACCATAAAAAGTCCAAAACAAGAGTGTCACCAAACCAGCAACACCATTATTGTCTTGACACAAACACTATTATTATGGAATAGAAACAATAAATTACATCCACTACCACGATTGACTTGGTAATTTGTTTGTATATTATTTACTCTAACTCTTTTATTATTCAACATATACAATTTTTGTTGATGGCATTAGTATCAGCAATAATTGTAGCATCCAGATATATTAGTCACAACTCCATAGAACATTAAACAAATAAATTATGACGAGTAAAAGTGAACAAAGTTACCCAATATATTTATACCACTTTTTATTATCATAATTTTTCTGCAGCAAATATTATATCAATGATGTTATAAAACATTTCATCCCATAAAGCAAAACCTCCTGAGCACAATGGTATAATTTGATTACAGATAAAACATTATATAAGTAAAAGACAGAATAAATTATATAATATATACATGTCGCCATTTGCTGGCACCTGTTTAGCAGACGACATGCTACAACCTGTTAGACCTTGTTCGATTTTGTGTTCTGGCATCGGCAAGGGCTACGGTATTCATAACAATGCTGTATATGGATTAATATGTTTGATTAAAAATACTTACAATAGATAAAGAAATTACTTTATTTTTATAAATATTTGTTTTATATGCAGGACAACAAATTTGTCCAATATATCCAAGTATTACTGTGTTATTAAGAGTTTCGAACACGTTGGTGTGGTCTGCAGAATGGAGGTATAATACACCAACGTGTTCGAAACTCTTAATAACACAGTAATACTTGGATATATTGGACAAATTTGTTGTCCTGCATATAAAGCAAATATTTATAAAAATAAAGTAATTTCTTTATCTATTGTAAGTATTTTTAATCAAACATATTAATCCATATACTGCATTGTTATGAATACCGTAGCCCTTGCCGATGCCAGAACACAAAATCGAACAAGGTCTAACAGGTTGTAGCATGTCGTCTGCTAAACAGGTGCCAGCAAATGGCGACATGTATATATTATATAATTTATTCTGTCTTTTACTTATATAATGTTTTATCTGTAATCAAATTATACCATTGTGCTCAGGAGGTTTTGCTTTATGGGATGAAATGTTTTATAACATCATTGATATAATATTTGCTGCAGAAAAATTATGATAATAAAAAGTGGTATAAATATATTGGGTAACTTTGTTCACTTCTACTCGTCATAATTTATTTGTTTAATGTTCTATGGAGTTGTGACTAATATATCTGGATGCTATAATTATTGCTGATACTAATGCTATCAACAAAAATGGTATATGTTGAATAAGAGAAGAGTTATTAGAGTAAATACAAACATATTACCACCACAAGCATCATGGTGGTGGCACAGGGGTTGATTACACAGTCGGTCTTTGTGGTTTGTAAGCATGCAAACGAATTTTTTTTAGCTGTTTAAGGGGGTGCAGGAATAGGGGAACATGCCTGAGGGGGGTTTAGGGGGGTGCAGGAGTAGGGGACAGGCTGGGGGGGGGGGTGCGGGTGTAGGGGGACAGGCTGGGGGGGGGGGGTTTAAGGGGATGCGGGAGTAGGGGGACAGGCTTGGGGGGTGCGGGAATAAGTTACAGGCTTTCTACCCACCCCAAGCCTGTCCCCCTATTCCCGCACCCCCCAGCCTGTCCCCCCCCCCCCTACTCCTGCACCCCATTAATTAACTGACTGATTGATTGATATATAGGCACCGCAACAGCGTGGTCATATAGCGCCAGAAGAAGGCGATAGAGAGATGAGACGACAAACAGGAAGAAAACAAGAAATAAAAGATTATAAAAAGTCGTGGGTAGTGAAGATGTGACCCAAAAAAATATCAATCTGCATGAGGTATAATTTCGATATGGTAGTGAAGATGTTAAAGTCAGCTAGAGGTGATGTGTAGTGGGTAGTGAAGATGTGGTATAAGAGCAGCTATATAGAGGTGATGTGCAGTGGTATATAGTGAAGATTTGTGAAGTTTGGGGGAGGGGGTAGTGGTGATGTGTAGTAGTGGATAGTGAAGATTTGTGAAGTTGGGGGGGGGTAGTGGTGATGTGTAGTGGATAGTGAAGATGTGTAAAGTGGTGATCTGTGGGGATTTTGATATGGTAGTAAGGATGTGTGAGGTGAATAGAGATGATGTATGTTATGTACTTAAAATATATATATAAGAACAGTTTACATAGAGAGTTAGAGAGAATATAAGGAGTTTACATAGAGAGCTAGAGGGAGTATAAGGAGTTTACATAGAGAGTTAGAGGGAGTATAAGGAGTTTACATAGGGAGCTAGAGAGGGAGTATAAGGAGTTTACATAGAGAGTTAGAGGGAGTATAAGGAGTTTACATAGAGAGTTAATTAAGAGTACGTATAGGGATGATTGCACGGTTGTTATTGATTGAAAACTAACTATTTTTAATTATATTCGCTATACTCTACTTGATCTAGGGCAACTACATAAGATTAACCCTAGCAAATTTAGCCAGACAGACAAAATGATAAATAATTCCAACCCCATTAGAAGTAAGTGTAATAATTGATACTATTATATTATTATTATATTATTATGTAGTTAAGGGGGAAAGTTTTGTGTTGGTAAATCTGGAGCAACTGAATACTCCAAACTATTCCAAGCAATAGAACACCATTATTTTTGCTCTTCTGGTCCTGCTGTTTTCTAGCATACTTTGGAGGAATCAAGGCACTCCAATGTAACAAAAAAGAATTGCCACCTTAATTAACAGATTATTCGCTCCTTTTCTTCATAATTACGGTTTCATGTAGTGACATATATATAGACAAGATATTTATTATCGTTGTAAATAATGAGATGGTTAATGAATAGGCAAGATATTGATTGATTGATGATAGTGGTGATGGTGAATAGTGAAAGTGAATATTATGTTGAAGAATAGGCCTATAGTGAAGATGTTGTTATGTTTTATCAATTAAGGGGGTAATTCACTTTTGGTACATTGGAGTGCCTTGATTCCTCCAAAGTATGCCAGGAAACAACAGGACCAGATAAACAAAAATAATGATCGATATTCTGTTGCTTGGAATAGTTATTTTTGGAGGAATCATTTGCTCCAGATTTACCAACAGTGTACATACAGTCGCGGTCAAATATAATCATCCATATAGGGGTAACTCACGTAAGAGTTTGACAGCTTCCCTCTGTTCCTTAGATGATAAACTTTCCAATAAATAGGTTAACTACCAACTTTTATTTTATCACAAGCAGCTACACACTCCTTAAAACAATAGTGTCATATGTGAACATGAAATCATTAGACAGTAAATTGTTTGAGATACCCATATGTGGATGATTATTATTGACCGTGACTGTACATACTTCCCCCTTTAATACAGGGAATATGATGGTGTGTAGTGAAGGAATGATGATATTTCTATGATTGGGGATTATAAGCTTTCTATTATTGTTTCAGATTTTTACAGACCTAGTAGTAGTGAAGGAATATATATATATTTTTAAATACAATAGGGAACAACATGAAGGTGAGTAGTGAAGGAATGATGATGTTTTTAGGAATGAGGACTAATGATATAAACTTTCCATTATTGTTTCAGAATAAAAAAAAAAAAAAACACACACACACACACACGAGAAGACATGGCAAACACAACAAAAAATTTGGAGGGTCATGAAAGTTTGACTGGTTTCCTTGGCCAGCACTGCTTTATTACCAAGAAACACAACGACAAGTTACCAAAGGATCTCTTCATCTGCTTCTACTATGCTTTCTGTTACCGCTTCAACCTCCCTGTTGCCTCCCACCACAACACCAGCAAGATCTTGGCTAGCGTAGGTGTGATGGCTAACAAGAAGTCCTTCATTGGTATAAGATGTGATACTGCTTCTTTGATATCCTCTAATAAAGAACTTTCCAAAACCACTCCATCATCACAACAAGTTAAGACTCCATGTGCCAAGTGTACCCAAACAACAAACACTGCTAAGGTACTATACAGAACGTCAAGGCACGCATCACAACATATCTTTAAAGGAAAGGATAGCCTCTGTGAGTTCTTGTCTAAGGTGTACAAGGTGACAGGTGAGCCTTAGCACCTAGTCTCCAGGCCAACCCTCAAGGACCATTATAAAACCTTCTGTGAGACCCATGGCCATCCTGTTGCTTCCATCGTCAACGTGGGTAGATTCCTGAGTGGTTTGGGTGTAAGGGCCAAAACTAGGATTGGTGGCAGACTCGGTCATGGACAATCTTATGCTTATGTTGGTCTGAAACGAGTAACCTCTGTATCACAACCCAGCCCTGCCACACCTGTATCACAACCCATCCCTGCCACCCCACAACCCCGCCCTGCCACACCTGTATCACAACCCAGCCCTGCCACACCTGTGTCACAACCCATCCCTGCCTCCCCACAACCCCGCCCTGCCACACCTGTATCACAACCCAGCCCTGCCACACCTGTGTCACAACCCCGCCCTGCCACACCTGTATCACAACCCAGCCCTGCCACACCCGTATCACAACCCAGCCCTGCCACACCTGAATCACAGTCAGTCATTGAAACATCTGTACCACACCCCAATATAACATCAGATATATCATCAACTCCAACCATGCCATTAACCCTCCCTGCCATACCTTTCTTCAACCAGGGACAGTCTCAGATGCCAATGCCTTTCCTTCCCGTGCAAACCAACAATATTGACCCTGCTCTTAACCAACTCTTCTACAGTCTATCCATGTCTTACATGTACTACACCCTTGCTGTGGCTAAGGCAAGTCAAGAACACAACAACACTGAAGAACGCCAGTAAAATTTACGTGACTCAACCTCCAAATTAGACCAAGGAACCGGCCACCAGTAATTTTATTCTTTTTATTTCAAGTACAATATATAGAAAGGATGGGATAATGTTATTCCACCCTATGAAATATGACAACACAATCTATTTACAAGAGTGTTAATTTCATCCAGTGTTTCGTTGTATGTGTGACTATTATAATTATATACAGGGGGAAATAATACACTTTTGGTACACTGATGCGCCTTGATTCCTCTATAATATAAACAGGAATCAGATGCTCCAGATTTACCAACACTGTAATACTAATTAATATATATTTCCCAAATTTCTTAGCCACTACCAATGTCGTCTTCCTGTTCACACAATATATAAATTTAACTTGCATTACAACAATTATTTTATTATTATCCTTGCTTTCATTATTAGTTATTATTATTATTATCGTTATGTGTATTATCATTATTATTATTATTATACTTTAATATTAACATTATATATATCATTGTTGTCGCAGAGCAAAACAAAACTTATCTCAGGAATCGGCACACTATTTCGGGCCCATCTTCACTGTATACCCACATCTTCACTACCCACCACTCTAAAATAATTAAGGACCCATGTGATGTAGTAAAAGGATTGGAGTTAATTAATACATGTGTGTGTGTGTGTGTGTGTGTGGGTGGGCGAGGGGAACTCCAGATTACATATAAAGCCTCCCCCATCTTCACTACCCATCACACATCTCCACTACCCATCCATCTTCACTCATCCTCACTATCCATCACACATCTCCACTACCCATCCATCTTCACTCATCCTCACTATCCATCTCCACTACCCATCCATCTTCACTCATCCTCACTACCCATCATACATTACAACACATCTTCACCACCCACAATACATCTCCACTACCCATCACACATCTTCACCACCCATCACACATCTCCACTACCCATCACATATCACCACACATCTTCTCTACCCACAATACATCTCCACTACCCATCACACATCACCACACATCTTCACTACCCACAACACATCTCCACTACCCATCACATATCACAGCACATCTTCACCACCCTAAAATGTCTTAGGGGCCCTCAAATGTCTTAGGGGCCCTCATATGTCTTAGGGGCCCTCAAATATCTTAGGGGCCCTCAAATGTCTTAGGGGCCCTCATATGTCTTAAGGGCCCTCAAATGTCTTAGGGGCCCTAAAATGTCTTAGGGGCCCTCAAATGTCTTAGGGGCCCTCATATGTCTTAGAGGCCCTCAAATGTCTTAGGGGCCCTCACATGTCTTAGGGGCCATCATATGTCTTAGGGGCCCTCATATGTTAGGGGCCCTCACATGTCTTAGGGGCCCTCATATGTCTTAGGGGCCCTCATATGTCTTAGGGGCCCTCAAATATCTTAGGGGCCCTCACATGTCTTAGGGGCCCTCAAATGTCTTAGGGGCCCTCATATGTCTTAGGGGCCCTCAAATGTCTTAGGGGCCCTAAAATGTCTTAGGGGCCCTCATATGTCTTAGGGGCCCTCAAATGTCTTAGGGGCCCTCATATGTGTTAGGGGCCCTCATATGTGTTAGGGGCCCTCAAATGTGTTAGGGGCCCTCATATGTCTTAGGGGCCCTCACATGTCTTAGGGGCCCTCATATGTGTTAGGGGCCCTCATATGAGTTAGGGGCCCTCATATGTCTTAGGGGCCCTCATATGTGTTAGGGGCCCTCATATGTCTTAGGGGCCCTCATATGTCTTAGGGGCCCTCATATGTCTTAGGGGCCCTCAAATGTCTTAGGGGCCCTCAAATGTCTTAGGGGCCCTCAAATGTCTTAGGGGCCCTCACATGTCTTAGGGGCCCTCACATGTCTTAGGGGCCCTCACATGTTTTAGGGGCCCCTCCTATACGTAAGGAGTGAAAGTGACCAACAAACGGGGCCCTCTTATGAGTTTGGGGCCCTCTTATGAGCTTGGAACCCTCTTATGAGTTTGGGACCCTCTTATGAGTTTGGGGCCCTCACATGTCTTAGAGGCTCTCTTATGAGTTTGGGGGCCCTCACATCAGTTTGGGGACCCTCTTATGAGTTTGGGGCCCTCATCTCTTAGGGGCCCACTTATGTATATTAAACAGGTTAGGGACCCTCATATATCTTTGGAGCCCTCATTTCTATACATCTTCACTACTAATCATGGATCTTCACTACACATCTTTACTATCAATCATACATATTCACTACCAAATATACATCTTCACTACCAATCATGCATCTTCACTAGCAAATAAACATCTTCACTACCAATCATGCATCTTTACTACCAATAATACATATTCAATACACACATCTTCACTACCAATCATACATATTCACTACCAAATAAACATCTTCACTACCAATCATACATCTTCACTACCAATCATGCATCTTCACTACCATTAATACATATTCAATACACACATCTCCACTACACACATCTTTACTACCAATCATACATCTTTATTGCTCACATATTTACTCCCAATCATACATCTTCACTACCAATCATACATCTTCACTACCAATCATGCATCTCCACTACCAATAATACATATTCAATACACACATCTTCACTACACACATCTTTACTACCAATCATATCATTACACACATCTATACTCCCAATCATACATCTTCACTACCAATCATGCATCTTCACTACCAATCATGCATCTCCACTACCAATAATACATATTCAATACACACATCTTCACTACACACATCTTTACTACCAATCATACATCTTCATTACACACATCTATACTCCCAATCATACATCTTCACTACCAATCATGCATCTTCACTCCCAATCATACATCTTCACTACATATATTTTCACTACCCAACACACATCTTCACTACTAATCCACACATCTTCACAATCAATCATACATCTTCACTACCAATTAACATTTTCACTACACACATATTCACAAACACACAACTTCACTACCAATTAAACATCTTCACTACCAATAATATATCTTCACTACCCAACACACATCTGCACTACCCCTACTAAGCATCTTCACTACTAAACCCACAGCTTCACTACAAAAAACGCATTTTGATACATCTTCACTACAAAATACACATCTTCACTACCCCCATACATCTTTACAATCCTCCACATCCTCACTACAAAACACACATCTTCATAAAAAAAAAAATTATATATATATATATAATATATATATATATATATATATTTTTTTTTTTATGCAAAAATATTAAAATATTCATCAACCGGCAACTGTTCCAGGTTGACTATAAATAGGTCAAGTGTCTAAAAAAAATATCAGTTCCGGTCATTGCTTCCTGGTGATAAGACGTACCCAAGCGTGTCTCCCATCACCCACACTACAACTTACCCAACTGATTCAATTGACACACCTTGAGACTACCTTATCAATCATGGAGCAGAAGGAAGAATGCCTCCGTCACGACGAGGACCAGCGCATGGCCACCAGGCTTTTCAAGTTCACTGCACTGCCAATTCAGAAGAGCCTCCTATACTTCTGCAAGAATTATTTGGTCTTTACAAACGACCCAGAAAACAGAATATTACGTCCAGTGTTCCTGAAAAACTATCGGGATTTCTGCTTTCACTGGAACGTGAGTGAAGAAAGCTGTATCCTCATTGGAAGGTTCCTGCGATTTGTCGGAGTCAAAGGTCGGAGGCTAGGCAAGAAATCCGGTCACTTCTACACCTATGATGGCATCAGGTGGGCCTACCCACATCTTATAGTGCCCCATACATCGGATAGTGACTACGAGACGAACTGGATGGATGTCCAAGAGCCGTGGAACCACAGTGAGGCCATCTCCGGGGGTCCTGAAAAATGGGACCCTCCCAAATACGCCACAGATGAAGCTCCAACTGTTGTTCAAGTTTCTCCACTCAAAGTGACGGCTGCAAATGGCTTGGAACTAGTGGTAACCTTTGGAAACCTTGAGACAACAGCTCCAGAAGTTAGCAACATTGGAAATGACCAAGTTGAGCCTCCAGTGGGACCAGGCGATGGCTGTGAAACCCAGGATGTGGAGAAACTGCCTGACATGCCTGACATCTTCAGTGATGTTAGAGAACTTGATGACTGTCTGAAGGAAGTTCAAGAAGATTCTGGAAGTGATTCATGGTTGGAAGACAGCGATGATGACATTGATGATGGACTACAGAAAATCATGGAAAAGACTGAAGAAGGAACTGAAATTGATGCTTGCACGGAAGATAACGATAATGAAGATGATGGCGACTTAAAGAATGAAGAGACTGAGATGGACACCACCACTACTCCACCACGGATTGTCATCAAGATTACTAGAACAAAGAATGGAAACTTTAAGAGTGAAGTGAAAGAGGATGACAACAACAACTCTACTAGACCACGAATTGCCATGAAGCTTGTCAGAATGAGGGACGAGGAGGACACTGAAGACATGCATCCTGCCCTCAAGAAGTGGAGAGTGAATGATTACGTGTGTCCCCCCGTCGCAGGGTGAAGGATAAGCTGAGTATCCCATCACATCGACAAGGAAGGATGGCTCTAGTTACCTGCCACGACGATAGGGGGGAGATTGTATGAGCCAAGATGAGACAAGGGGCCATATTCAAGAACATTCGTGGTGTATACGATGGCGTGGTACAGTACCGGTATGATTTCGCCATAGACAAACAACACAGCCACCGTACCCACACCACGCTATCATCATCACATCTGATGTTTTTGCATATGCTCCAAGAAATGAAGGGAGATTTGCTACATATGCTTGACCAACGCTAAGCAAATTCAGACTCAGCTTATTATGTTGGCTGTGAAATGCATTAAGGAATAATTATTATAGTTTAATGTTTTGTTTGTATATGATTAAGTTTCATTTGTGTAAAGGTATAAATATTGATTGTTATTATTTGAAAAGGATACATTTTTATTATTGTTTCGTTTGTATCAATGGAAAACATATTTATTGCTACTATTAATTAAATATGTATGCATTGTAATGACTTAGGTCTATGTATATCAAATTAAATATTTATTTCTGTAATGAAGGTCCAATCATATTTTATTTGTGTTCAATAAATATTCTGTTAAGCATAATTTTATATTGATTTCTTTCTCTTTTATCTAGTAGTGTAGGGAGGGGTTGTAGTATAAGTAATAAAAAGAATAATAATGAATATAATTATATATAAAGTACGATGAAAATGGTTGAAAATAATGGTAATAATGGTGACAATATAAATAGAAAGAATATCATAACTGCATCACCTGTGGTTTGAAAGACTAATATAAGCAATAGAGGGTAGATAACAAACTGTATCATGTCATTCCAACCACAGAAAGAATTCAGTCATATTGTGGCTGGCTGTGGGAACCAATTTTTGACCACTATAAACACACACACACACACACACACACAGACACAGAAAGGATAATTCACAATAATGTAGCTGAAGCAATTATTTTATTCTGCTATTAATTAAGGTTAGCACAAGTTCTCAGTAATACATAACAAAGAACCTGCTGATTGATATATTGATTCTACTACTAATAATTGAAGGACCCAGTGATAGTGAGAGAAGTGAGAGCTCCTTCCTCATATAATATTATAGGTCTATAGTGTCTGGTAGCAATTTTTAAGACTCATTTATTTCCAATTCTCTGACTACATCACAGGGTCCCTTAATTAATTATTTAATTAATACGTGGGGCGATCTGCTGACTTGTCTCCTATTTACCCTTCTCTCTCTCTCTCTCTCTCTCTCTCTCTCTCTCTCTCTCTCTCTCTCTCTCTCTCTTCAATTTTTCCTTCACCATCTTTCCAATTTATTTCTCTCTCTCTCTCCACCTCTTTTCTATTTTTCCTTCACCATCTCTCCAATTTTGCCTCTGTCTCTCTCTCTCTCTCTCTCTCTCTCTCTCTCTCTCACACACATTTTAGAAGAACCGCTGCTTGTTGATCCTGCGACAGTTGTAAACATAGGCTTCCTGGAGAATGTCGTCTCGTACCCTGACACAACGGGTGATGGCTGGACACTGACACCTTGACAGAGACGAGAGGAAGAAAAAAATTGACCCATCAAATAATGAAAAAAATAAGTGACTGATAAAAAAAAAAAAAAAAATGACTGATTGACTTTTAATATATGGATTGACTCACGAAATAATTAAATGATTAACTAACTGATTGACTTACGAAATAATGAAATGATTAACTGACTGATTGACTTACGAAATAATTAAATGAATAACTGACTGATTGACTTATAATATAGATTGACTCACGAAATAATTATATGATTACTGACTGATTGACTTACGAAATAATGAAAAAAAAAAGTGACTGATTGACTTATATTATATGGATTGACTCACTAAATAAAAATTAAATGAATAACTGACTGATTGACTTATAATATAGACTGACTCAAGAATTACTGAATAAATTAACTGAGTGACTGATTGACTTATTAGTTGAATTGTCTTACCTTAAAATGAGTCAATTAACTGGCCCATTGACTAATTGACTCACGTAATGATGTACTGACTAATATTTGACTAACAGGATGGATGGACTGACTCACTAAAATATGAATTGATTGACTCATTGATTCATGGATTGACTCACGTAATATAATTTAGGCTAATGATTCCTCCAAACTATGCCACGAAACAGATTTCCTATTAATAATATTGATAATAAGTTTGTATGTATGTATATATGTATGAGTATATGTATGTATATATGTATTTTATATAAGTAATTTAATTTGGGTACATAATAAGTGATTTAATTCGGGTACTCACACACACACACACATCTATATACTCACTGAGAACGAAGGTAGTAAGAATGTCTGTATGTATGTATTTAATTTGGGTACTCACACACATATATATACACTGAGAACGAAGGTATGTGAAATATGTATGTAGGTAGATATTTAATTCGGGTACACACACACACATATCTATATACTCACTGAGATCGAAGGTAGTAAGAGTGAATTCGTAGATGTCCATATATTTCCCATCCACAAGGTTCCTGACTCGTACACAACAACACTCCTTCAGAGGCTACCAGTGTATCATAGTAGTTGCCTAATAGATGACCACCTCCACCATTACCATCACCATTATTACCAACACCATTCACGTTGTTATATCCATCATTGCCAACACCATTCACGTTTTTGTATCCATCTGTGTCTTCGCTGATGGCACGCTGCATGGGGACACCAAAACACACAACATTAGTTATTATTATTATTATTATTATTAGTAGTAGTAGTAGTAGTAGTAGTAGTAGTAGTAGTAGTAGTAGTAGTAGGAGTATTATCTTTATTTATTTTTCTAGTTATTATTATTATTATTATCTTTATTTATGTGTGTATTTTACGAGAGAGAAAGAATGTGTGTGTGTGTTTTACGAGAGAGAAAGGATGGGTGTGTGTGTTGATGTTTCATGAGAGAAAGAATATGTGTGTGTGTGTGTGTGTGTGTGTGTGTGTGTGTGTGTGTGTGTGTGTTACGAGAGAGAAAGAATATACTGTATATGTTTGTATGTATGTGTGTGTATGTTTTACGAGAGAGAAAGTATATAAATTATATATGTGTGTGTGTGATGCGAGAGAGAAAGAATATATATATATGTGAATGTGTGTGTTTTACGAGAGAAAGAATATGTGTATATGTATGTATGTGTGTGCGTGTGTGTGTGTGTGTGTGTGTGTGTGTAAGGTATCATCACGTCTTGTTTGTCGCCTCTCCTGGAAGCCCAACAAACTTATATACTTGGTCTATCAGTCTGGTTGTAGTGTGTTGTGTGTTGTTGTTGAAGTGTGAGGAGGTAACAGGAGACCATTTACACTTGGTCCCTCTCTATTGGTTGGGAAGGAGAAGGAGAAGTGGCTGATTGAAAGATTCCATTGGTGTTAAGAGGAGAGAGAGAGAGAGAGAGAGAGAGAGAGAGAGAGAGAGAGAGAGAGAGAGAGAGAGAAGTATAGGAAAAGAATATTATGAAGGGCGAATGGGATGATAAGAGAGAGAGAGAGAGAGAGAGAGAGAGAGAGAGAGAGAGAGAGAGAGAGAGAGAGAGAGAGAGAGAGAGAGAGAGAGAGAGAGAGAGAGAGAGAGGAAGGAGGTGTGTGTGTGTGTGTGTGTGTGTGTGTGTGTGTGTGTGTGTGTGTGTGTGTGTGTGTGTGTGTGTTCTCCCTTTCTTGTTTATTCTTTTATTTTTTACTCCTTCCCCCTTGCTCTCTCCCTCTCTCTCTCTCTCTCTCTCTCTCTCTCTCTCTCTCTCTCTCTCTCTCTCTCTCTCTCTCTCTCTCTCTCTCTCGAAAAAGGGAAAGAGTCTGAGGAAGGAAGGAAGGAGTAAAAAAGGGAGGGGAAGGAGGAGAGGAGAAAATGAATACAGAATAAAAGGAAGGAAGGAAGGAAGGAGAAATTGGTGATGGAGGAAGAGAAAAAAACACAGAGTCAACCAACCAACCAACCAACCAACCACCTCCCTCCTCCTATTCTTCTTCTACACCTTCCACCTCCTCCACCTTCCTCTCTCCATCGACTCTGCCTTCCACCTTCCTCTCCCTTCCCCTCCTTCCACCTTCCTCTCTCTTCTCCTCCTCCACCTCACAGGAAATATCTTTGGAGGAATCAGTTGCTCCAGATACACCAACACCAACACTCTACTGACCTTCTTAACGGGTTCGGGAGTAGGGGACAGGGTGGGGGGGGGGGGGGGGGGGTTAGGGGGGTGCGGTAATTGGGGGACAGGCTTGTGGTGGGTAGAAAGCCTGTCCCCTATTCCTGTACCCACATAAATCCCCCCCCCAAGCCTGTCCCCCTATTCCCGCACCCCCCTAAACCCCCACAAGCCTGTCCCCCTATTCCCGCAACCCCCTAAACCCCCCCCCCAAGCCTGCCCCCCTACTCCAGCACCCCCCAAGCCTATCCCCCTATTCCAGCACCCCCTTAACTCAGGTAAAAATAATAAGACCACGTTATTTACTACAAGTTAATTGAATATTTGAGAGGGGAGTGGGTGAGTGAGTGAGTGCATGGGGAGAAGGTGAGTGAGTGGATGAGTGAGTGAGTGGGTGGGTGGGTGTGTGTGTGTGAGTGAGTGGGTGGGTAAGTGAGAGAGTGAGTGGATGGGTGAGTGAGTGAGTGGGTGAGTAAGTGATTGAGTGGATGGGTAAGTGAGTGAGTGAGTGGATGGGTAAGTGAGTGAGTGGATGGGTGAGTGAGTGAGTGGGTGGATGGGTGAGTGAGTGAGTGGATGGGTGAGTGAGTAAGTGAGTGAGTGAGTGGGTAAGTGAGTGGGTGGTCATTAAGCAAGGGAGGGGAGTGAAGGATGTATGATGTACAGTTGAGGACATAAGTTTCATTACACATACACGTAACTCAAACAAAATGATGATTAATTACAAACCTAACCTAACCTAACCTAACCTAACTTAACCTAACCTAACCTAACCTGACCTAACCTAACCTAACCTAACCTAACTTAACCTAACTTAACCTAACCTAACCTAACCTAACCTAACTTAACCTAACCCAACCTAACCTAACCTAAGCTAACCTAACCTAACTTAACCTAACCTAACCTAACCTGACCTAACCTGACCTAACCCAACTTAACCTAACCTAACCTAATTTAACCTAACCTAACCTAACCTGACCTAACCCAACCTAACCTAAGCTAAGCTAACCTAACCTATCCAAACCTTACTTAATTAATCTAACCTAACTTAAACAAACCTAACCTAACCCAACCCAAACACAAGGAACCTCTCTCTCTCTCTCTCTCTCTCTCTCTCTCTCTCTCTAATAACCGTGAAGGTAATTAAGACGCCCAGTACGGTCAAAAACATATTTCCCTTCCCCTATTCCCTCCCTTCCTCTTTCCTCTCCCAACCCTATCCCCACCCTATCCTCTCCCTACCCTCTTTCCTCTCCCGGCCTCTCCCAACCCTATCCCCTCCCTTCCTCTCCCTACCCTATCCTCTCCCTACCTCTTTCCTCTCCCTTCCTCTCCCCACCCTATCCACTCCCTGCCTCTCCCCACCCTATCCACTCCCTTCCTCTCCCCACCCTATCCTCTCCCTCCCTCTCTCAACCCAACCTCCCCCCTTCTCTCCAAACTTAATTAACCCTAAAATGGAATTAATTTACTCTTAGTGAAATGGAGTCTTCAAAAAATATTACACAACAGATGGCCCATACACACATTAATATACTATTTTTGTTAAACTAAGAAACCCTGCTGGTGATGTAGTCAGAAAATTGGAGGTAAACGAGTCCTTCAAATATTGTCACGAAACACACACACACACACACACACACACACACACCTATATGGAAGGAGCTTGTTTGTTTCGTGGCATAGTTTGGAGGAATCAGAAGCCTACACATTCATCCATAACTAAATATAACTTACTAAATTAAGGGGATATTATTATTTTGTTGGTGTGAATTGGAAGGCTTCTGATTCCTCCTAACTATATATCAGAAAATAGGTGTTGGAGGCTTCTGATTCCTCCTGACTATGCCACGAAACAAACAAGCTCCTTCCATATAGGCGTGTGTGTGGTGTGTGTGTGTTTCGTGGCAATATTTGAAGGACTCATTTACCTCCAATTTTCTGACTACATCACACACAGGGTTCCTTAGTTTAACAAAAATAGTATGCAAGAACATAGGTTGGTGGTGTTAACGATGCATGGAGCGAGTGGTACAGTACTTGGTGTATACGATGGCTCCATAGTCAAACAACACATGTAGCCATCGTATGTACTGTGCACTCGCAATCCAAAATATGTATCCAGGTTTGCTTCGAATAGCCTGATCGAGTATTAAGCGAGCTCAAGTAAATATGAAACAGGATAAGTGTTGTAATTGGTTCACTAGTATGCCAAATGATTCGAAACTTCAACAAGACCTGGATACAAATATGAAACAGGATAAATGTTGTAATTGGTTCACCAGTTAGTCAAATGATTCGAAACTTCAACAAGACCTGGATACAAATTTTGGATTGCGAATGTACAGTTGCCGACAATAGCGACGCCCCTCGCCTTGATATACACTGAACCAGAAACACAACCTTTTGTTTCCACACTATAATCATTTTCATATAATTAATTTAAGGGGGTGCGGGAGTAGGGGACAGGCTGGGGGGGGGGTGCGGGAATAGGGGAACAGGCTTGGGGTGGGTAGAAAGCCTGTCCCCTATTCCGGCACCCCCCCTAAGCCTGTCCCCCTACTCCCGAACTCCCAAAAAAAACCCGCACCCCCCAAGCCTGTCCCCCTATTTCCGCACCCCCTTAAAACCAACTGTGCCCCCTCTCACCCACTCGCTTCCTTCCTCCTTTACCCACACTGAAGTAGAGGCTGAGGGATTCGTATGGGTCAAGGAGAGGGACGTACAGTACATACATTGGAGTGACTTGATTCCTCTAAAATATGCTATGAAGGAAACAAAACAAACAAACAAATACACAAACAGGACCAGATGAAAACAAATAATGGTGATTGTGGCATGTTGTTGTTGTTGTTGTTGTTTGGAATAGTTTAATGATGATGATGATGATAAAGATGATGATGATAAATTGATAAGTAAAATTATAATAAGTATGTTCTATCGAGGTATAGGTCATGTAATTCACTGAGGTTACAGGAGAGCGATACCCCTTTCCACCACCTGGTTATAATAATAATAATAATAAGAAGAAGAAAATAAAATAAACATAAAAATAATAATAATAATAATAATAATAATAATAATAACAACAAACACACTATCAACAACAATAATAATAACAATAATAATAATAAGAAAAAGAAGAAGACGAAGAAGAAAAAAAAAATAATAAAATAGAAATAATAATAACAATAATAACAACAACCACAATAACAACAACCACAACAACAACAATAATAATAATAATAGATGTTTTTTTCTACTTACCTCTTCAATGGTCCAAGCTGGGTGAACCAAGGTCAGTCCCACCAACACCAACACACACACACACATGGGAGATTTTAACACACCCATTCTCTCTCTCTCTCTGTCCCTCTCTCTCTTTGTGAAAATTGCTGCGAATGTATTAGTGGCCTCTCTCTCTCTCTCTCTCTCTCTCTCTCTCTCTCTCTCTCTCTGTGAAAATTGCTGGGAATGTATTTGTGTGTGTGTGTGAGGGAGATACTGATTGTGTGTGTGTGTATGAGGGAGATGCTGATTTTGTGTGTGTGTGTGTGTGTGTGTGTGTGTGCGAGGGAGCTACTGACTGATGTGTGTGTGTGTATGTGTGATTTTATTGGTGAGAGAATGAGTGTGAATTGCTTTGCGTGAGTTGAGTGCGTGTGTTTGGAAAAATGACAGTCACAGATTAATATGCGTGCAAGAAAGTGACAGTGAGTGTGTGTGATTCAGTGAGTGTGTGTGAGTGAATGAGCTGTGTGTGTAAGGAAAGTTAATCACTGTTTCTTTTGTGTGTGTGTGTGCGAGTGAGTGATCTGTGTGTGAGTGACTGTGTGTGAATGAACTGTATGCAAGAAACTTATATTACAGTATCTCTTATGTGTGTGTGAGTGAGTTCTGTATGCAAAGATATAATATTACAGTATCTTTTGTGTGTGTGTGTGTGTGTGTTATTATTTATTTAATTTCTTACGTGACGAGATGAAATGAAATAAATGTAATATATTAACTACAATATATATGTGTATCACAGTGTGTATGTTATTATTTATCTATTTATTTACGAGAGTAGATGGAATAAATGTAATATAATATGTTAAGTATATATGTGTATCTGAGTTTACTCCTAAGTGCTTGATGTGTCTCCTACCGAAGCTGTGGGAGTTCTGGCCTATTTTCTGGTTGGACCTCATTTATATACTACCTTCTACCCAAGTTGCCAGATGCCACCAGATGCTCCCCAAGATAATTATGGTTTGTTAGTTAATTAGTTAGTTAATTAGTTAGTTAATTAAGGGGGAAGTTTTGTGTTGGTAAATCTGGAGCAACTGAATCCTCCAAACTATTCCAAGCAACAGAACACCATTATTTTTGTTCATCTGGTCCTGTTTTCTAGCATACTTTGGAGGAAATTAAGGCACTCCAATGTAACAAAACTGAATTACTCCTTTTTTTTAATTGTAGGGCTTAGTGAGTCCTTCAAACCATGACACGAAACAACAGCAACAGATCCGCTATTAATACTACTGAGGAGGTCTGTTTTCTGCTGGCATAGGTAGGAGGAATCAGTAGCCTTCAATTTTACCAAAAAGAGAATCTCTCCCCTTAAACCTAGAGAGAGAGAGAGAGAGAGAGAGAGAGAGAGAGAGGGGAGAAAAAAATAAAGATTGGACCCCCCCCCCCTCCATACCTAATTTCAATGTAAGGGTCGTTCCAATATTTATTTTGTCGACTGTACACCACAGAGAGAGAGAGAGAGAGAGAGAGAGAGAGAGAGAGAGAGAGAGAGAGAGAGAGAGAGAGAGAGAGAGAGGAAAAATAAAATAATGATTGGACCCCCCCCCCCTCCATACTTAATTTCAATGTAAGGGTCGTTCCAATATCTTTTTTGTCGACTGAACATAACAAAAGTGTATTACCCCCCCCCCCTCCCTCCCTAATTAATACAAGCCTAATAGTTCTTATTATCAATTCATAATGACATGATTTAATCTAACTTAGGTTATATAATTATATGCAACTAAGAAAAATCATATATAGTAAAAAAAAATGGGATAGTTATTGTTATTATTATTATTATTATTATTATTATTATTGTTATTATTATTTCTATAATTTTTCTTTTTGTTATTATTATTATTATTATTATTATTATTATTATTATTATTATTATTATCATTATTATTAGATACTTTTAAGACGAATATAATAATTATTTTTAGATACTTTTGAGACGAGAGTAATTTTAGTTCACCTTACGTCTGGGGTCATCCTGGGTCGCTATGGTAACGGAACACTTGTATGTAAACAACAAAGATGGCTGCGTCTGGGTAACCATGGAAACGTAGGTCCGACGCAGTGACATATACGGCAGTGTGTGTGTATGTGTGTGTCAGTGTGTCAGTGTGTTTCAAGCACCATAGGAGTTAAGAAGATTGATTGATTTTATTGATATTAGGCGCCGCAACAGTGAGGTCATATAGCGCCAGAAGAAGGTGATAGAGTAGGAGTTAATTAAGAGTACAGCATCAACATTAGAGTTATATATTAAAAAAGAAAAGAGTGGATAAATATATTCCATCTACAAGCATCAGAATAAACTTATATTAAAAAGAAAAGTATCAGAACAGACTTACATTAAAAAGAAAATAATCACAATAAACTTATATTAAAAAGAAAACTATCAGAATAGACTTATATTAAAAAAAAGTGTCAAAATAGACTTACCTTATATTAAAAAGAAAATAATCAGAATAGACTTATATTAAAAAGAAAAGTATCAGAACAGACTTATATTAAAAAGAAAAGTATCAGAACAGACTTATAATAAAAAGAAAAAAGAGAGTGTATAAATAGCATATACATCGTGTCACGTATATTTAATCTCATTACAACGTGTTTATATCAACGAGTATAAATATTATCAGGTAAGTAAGGTTATACAGATGAGAGACTAGAATTACTACATCAAAACAAACTTATATTAATTAAAACGAAAATAATGTTGTTGTTGTTGTCATAGTATATACACCGTGTCTCATATGTATCTACCCTCATTACGAGTATAGATATTATTAGGTAAGTTTGGTTGTACAGATGAGAGACTGGAATTACTAGAGAGTCCAGGCAGCATCAGAACAGACTTATATTAATTAAAAAGAAAAGAATGTTGTTGTCATTGTATATCCATCGTGCATGTCGCATATACAGTCGTGGTCAATAATAATCATCCACATATGGGTAACTTTAACAATTTGCTGTCTAATGTTTTCATGTTCACATATATTGTTATTGTTTTAAGTAGTGTGTAGCTGCTTGTATTAAATTAAACGATGGTACTTAATCTATTTATTGGAAAGTTTATCAGCTAAGGAACAGAGAGAAGCTGTCAAAATCTTACGTGAGTTACGCCTATATGGATGATTATTTTTGACCACGACTGTATATTTACTCTCATTACAAGTATAGATATCATTAGGTAAGGTTATACAGATGGAAGATTATAAATGCGTACTCATTGCAAAAACAATTTAAAGGAGTAATTCGCTTTTGTTAAATTGGAGCTTCAAAGTTTGCCAGGAAACAGGACCAGAAGAGCAAAAATAATGGCGTTCTGTTGCTTGGAATAGTCAGCTTGGAGTATTCAGTTGCTCCAGAATTATCAACACAAAACTTCGAGCTTAAAGGAATCTTACCTACACTAGAATATTGGATTACAGACTGATGAAATAATTTTGTGCACTTCATAATTTGTTTGCAAAAAATTGACTGAGAATGAAAATAGACCCCTTCCCTACCAAGGCCTGGAAGACCCGTAGGTTATAAAATCACATGTAACATTCAATGGTTTCCCTCTGTACTCTAGCACACACACACACACACACACACACCTTGGTCGAGTAATGGAAGAGAGTTATGAACGTATATAATAATGAGTATATGAATGAGTAATGAGTATATGAATGAGTAATGAGTATATGAATGAGTAATGAGTATAATGAATGAGTAATGAGTATATGAATGAGTAATGAGTATATGAATGAGTAATGAGTAGCCTATATGAATGAGTAATGAGTATATGAATGAGTAATGAGTATATGAATGAGTAATGAGTATATGAATGAGTAATGAGTATTTGAATGAGTATATGAATGAGTAATGAGTATATGAATGAGTAATGAGTATATGAATGAGTAATGAGTATATGAATAAGTAATGAGTATATGAATGAGTAATGAGTAATGAGTATATGAATGAGTAATGAGTATATGAATGAGTAATGAGTATATGAATGAGTAATGAGTATATGAATGAGTAATGAGTATATGAGTATATGAATGAGTAATGAGTATAATGAATGAGTAATGAGTATATGAATGAGTAATGAGTATATGAATGAGTAATGAGGATTTGAATGAGTAATGAGTATATGAATGATTAATGAAGATTTGAATGAGTAATGAGTAGCCTATATGAATGAGTAATGAGTATATGAATGAGTAATGAGTATATGAATGAGTAATGAGTATATGAATGAGTAATGAGTATTTGAATGAGTATATGAATGAGTAATGAGTATATGAATGAGTAATGAGTATATGAATGAGTAATGAGTATATGAATAAGTAATGAGTATATGAATGAGTAATGAGTATATGAATGAGTAATGAGTATATGAATGAGTAATGAGTATATGAATGAGTAATGAGTATATAAATGAGTAATGAGTATATGAATGAGTAATGAGTATATGAATGAATAATGAGTATATGAATGAGTAATGAGTATATGAATGAGTAATGAGTATATGAATGAGTAATGAGTATATGAATGATTAATGAGGATTTGAATGAGTAATGAGTAGCCTATATGAATGGGTAATGAGTATATGAATGAGTAATGAGTATAATGAATGAGTAATGAGTATATGAATGAGTAATGAGTATAATGTTTCCTGGCATAGTTTGAAGGAATTAGTATGACCCTCAAATTCACCAACAAAAAGAGAATCTCACCTGAAGTGGCCCGTGTGAAGTGTGTCTGTTTTCATACGTCCGAAACTGTACCAAATGTATAGTACCCACTTTTGATCGATCATAAATAAAACCTGCTATTTTTTATATGACTCTCTCTCTCTCTCTCTCACCTCCAAGGGTCAAGATGCCACCACTGAGAGCACTGGCTTCCCTGGAGACCTTCAGTACAGATGCTTTGGCCTCCATCCTGACGTTATCCTTGGTGAGGGCAGTTGGTGGTGGTCCCTCTCCCATCGTCAAGAAGTTGGCTGGCAAGTCCAAGAAAGCAAAAAAGATGGTAAGTATTTTTTTTAATGGGGGAAGTTTTGTGTTGGTAATTCTGGAGCGACTGAATCCTCCAAACTATTTCAAGCAACATAACACCATTCATTATTTTTGCTCTTATGGTCCTGTTTCCTGCCATACTTTAGAGGAATCAAGACACTCCAATGTACCAAAAAGGAATTACCACCTTAATACATTGGAGTGTCTTATTAATTCCTCCAAACTACGCCAGGAAACAGGACTGGATGAACTATAATATATGATAATGGTGGCCTATTGCTTGGAATAGTTTACTTGGAGGAATCAGTTGCTCCAGATGTATGTACAGTCACGAGCACAAATAAATATACAGCTTTAGTTGAAGCTTTGAACAGTCCAAATCACCAATGGAGATCTTATTGTGGATTTATTTGCTCTCTCTAGGTATTCGAAGCACACCTGAATACTAATTAGTGCTTGTGAGTGTACAGTTGCCCACACATGAATCTGGTACGCCTGATCGCTACTTGTGAGATACCTACAACAGGAAGAAATGTGAGCAAAAGTTATAGTTTGTTGACAAGCAGACAGTAATAATATTTTACTGTCTGCCTATCAACAAACTACATCTTTTTTCACTTTCCTTTCTTTTGTAGCCACCTCACAAGTAACGAGCCATACCAGCTTCATGTGTAGCCAACTGTAGCAACACTGAACTACCCCCCTCCCTTTCTTGCCCCTCTTCTGTGTCTTGTATCCCACTACCTCTGCTGCTGTCCTCATTACTATAGTGTCTTAGTAATTAAACATTCCATACACATCATTCATTCCCACTCCCTCCCCTATACCCAGCCTTGCATCCTCCAGCACCTCACCCACCCTCCTCTTATATACCTCTCTATACTCAATGGCCCCACCTCTTACCCTCATTGTTGGTTACGATACTGCCACTGTGCAAAGCTAATTCCATGATAAACTTCCACATCAAAAGATAATTTCTCACCTACCTTACCATAAACTCTACCTGCATCTTTTTTTATTCTTTTGGGTCAAACCTTTGCACGACCACTCACACAAGTTACACAATTCATTTCTCAAGGCCCAATACAATATGTCCTCACAGCCCACGTCACTACATTCCTAAACAGTTAATACTTTATTCCCATTGTATCTATCTATCTAGGTGAGTAGAGCCCAGGATGGCATCTTGGTATCACATGGAAGCAGCCAGGTGTTAAGGGTTAAGAACTATCTTGGACAAGCTGTGCCTAAGGACCGTCGAGAGAAACTATTCCACCAAGTGTTACTACAGGTGGTGGAGTCCATGACCTTACCCAACAAGAGGAACAGGTCTCCCTTCACTACACTAGTTCAAAAAGTTGGTAAAGCTCTGAGTTATAGCTTGGAAATCCTCTTTTATCCTAATGTGGCTAAGTTAGATTTAATCCCACTAATTCACCATATGATGAAGTGGGTCTCAACATGTAAACTCAACAACCGAAATCCCAAAGAGACCAACGAGATTGATAATGTTAAAGTGGAGAATATGTTAATCAAAACATTTGGAGAGCATGCACAAAAAATGTCCAAGTTGACGACAATCCTGTGGCCACATCTGGTGTCAAGTGAAGTGATACGTATTATTGGTCGACACTGCACCAACTTACGAAGGCTGGAACTGGCCTGCAAGTGTGATGCCACAGCTGCCATAAATGATGTAAAAGAGGATCCAGATTTTGCCAGGAGAGAAAGGGAGTTGGTTGGTTCTCTTGGTGCTATATATGACAGAGCTCCAGGTGACTTTACAAGATCCAAACCCACAGGATGTCCAAAGTTACAAATCCTAGTTCTCCCACGAATGGATGATGAGGATGGTGCCTTGGCTAGTCACATTACACAGGCACTTTGTTCACTGCAAGACCTTGAGCAAATAATTGGAGTTCCTATGCTGGTTAGTGTTGAACTCCTGCGAACACAACGAAACCGACCTCAAAAATTGAATCTAAGACTTTTGAGTGACATTGACACTTACAACAGACGACGACATCCTGACTTAACCAGCCTGACTAGTTTACTGCCTCGTCTGAATAGTCTGGAAATTATAGCATCACAAGTGATTACAAAAAATATCACACAAGCTTTTATTGGCGTGAAAAATATGAAAATTGCACAACCAGACCTTCACCTGAACATCAAACAATTCAAGTACCTGGATACCTTGGATATCAACTTGGAGTTTCAGATTGCCTGGCCTCTACTGGCGGCACTCAGCAAAAGTCGCATCCCACTGACTGACCTCACACTCAGACACTCCACATTCCAGATGGGTCAGCAGGACTCAGTTTACCCATCACTCAAACTTGGATCTCTCAAGTCCCTAACACTAGTACGCTCCAGCTTCATAGAGTACAACGCCTTTAAGAACTTGGCTCTGGGGGCACCAAACCTGACCAGTCTGGCTATAACACTAACAGATGATCGTAACTATACAGTAGACGAGTTCAAGGATGACCTAGTGTGTGTGTTGTCGGGACTATTGCATCAACTGTCAAGCTTCACCGCCGAGTGTCAGTACAAGACCAACCTCTACAACCAACCCAACTGTCTACTAACAATGACATCAGTTAATACACTCTTAGCCAACTGTCCCCAACTAACATTCCTGGGTCACTTAGATGTATGGTTTTTGGATGACAGTGAGGTTAATGAGTTAAATGAGAGAATCAGAATCAATAACTGGGACCTTCAAGTTGTATGAGTCAGGACTTATGTGGTCGTATAGGCTATGCAACAACATCATCCGTGGTGTTGACGACCGACGCTCTATTGTTCGTCTATGAAGCCTTCGAATCAGCACCACGCCATCGTATGCACCACGAAGGTTCAACCACCAACACTTTCCTTTCATCGTACAAATAAATCGGTAATATATCAGAATATAATCATACAACAACACCTTAAGTCAGCTCAACCCCCTCAATTATTATTATGAGGTGTTGCAATATCATACACGTGTTGTTCTTTATAACCAAGATATTTACTACGATGGAAGGAAAGTGTCGGTGGATATTTGATTGTGGCTGTACATGTACCACGCCATCGTAAACACCACGGATGGATGTTCTTGCATATGGATCAATGAATGTCATATGGCACTGGTACTATACACACTACAGCTGTCTGTCATCACATAAAGCAAATAATTATCAGTACTTGTAGTTGAAATTAAGGGCATAGTACAGTATATTTTTGGTACATTGGAGTGCCTTGATTTCTCCAAAATATGCTAGAATCTACAGGACCAGCAGATTTACAAATAATAATGGTGTCCTGTTGCTTGACATAGAAGTTTGGAGGAATCAGTTGCTCCAGATTTACCAACACTGTACTACCCCCTTAAGGAACCCTGTGATGTAGTCAGAATATTGGAGGTAAATAAGTCGGAGCATGTGAACTTACAAGGTGGGATGGAGAAAGTGATGAGAGTATGTATGAGAGATGTGGTATGAGTGAGAAGGCAATTGGTATCGAGTGTGGAGTGGTTGAGAGAGTGAAACGTAATACATTGAGATGGTTTGGACATGTAGAGAGAATGGAAGGCGAGGAATTTGTAAAGAAGGTGTATGGAAGTGAAGTTGTGGGACCTGGTGTGAGAGGCAGACCTCCAGTTAGATGGCAGAACAGAGTGGAAGAGTATGTAAAGGAGAGAAGCATGAGGGGTATAGGAGGGCTTGAACAAGTAAGGGAGTGTTGGAACAGGGAGAACTGGAGGCACTTCTGCCGTGGCCACCCCCTTGGGGGGAGTTCCCGGAGGGAACGAGGCGTCAGAGCTATAGATAGATAGATAGATAGAATAAGTCCTTCAAATATTACCACGAAACACCATCTATATAGAAGGTGCTTGTTTCATGGCATAGTCAGGAGGAATCAGAAGCCTCCAGTTCTCATAGACAATCACAGGGTCCTTTAATAGTGTGTATATAATTACATACTGTACAGTCACGAGCACTAATAAGTATACAGCTGTATGTATGTGGGAAATATATAGTTTCGGTGTTCAATTTACAAAACAATGTTGCTTGGCTGTCAGAATGTTATATATAATGCATAAAAACATTAGATAAAAAACAAATCATAAATATATTTAATCCTAACCTAATATATGAGTAAATTATATCTAGTGCCTGTTTAAAGTATTGTACATTTCTTACCCTAAGGAAAGCACCAAAAGCACATTTACGCCAGATAATAATTTATTCAGCAAAACTGAAATAATTTATTGACGGTTTACACAAAGAACTCTTAATCAGTTATCTACCATGTGTCTAGAATTTAAAACCTCATAATATCATCTTGTAATCTACTAATGATGTCTTCTCCAGTTCTACATATCCATTTAGTTTGTAAACAAATGCACAAAAAATTCATAAAGAACTATTTTGTGAGTTTCCAATCCTATCATTTGTGTGCCTTGTGCATGAGCCTTCTGAAATTTCACCAATCCAAACAGACAAATAGACTCACTACCCATTGTCACACTGTTGTAGTTGAGACTCATATAAGGTACTGCAGGTCAACAATCTCACTCCATTATCACAGAAACTGACAAGTTTTAACATCTTAAATTAGATATTGTTCAGAAATTATATACATGAATATCAGCATATAGAGAATCTTGGGAATTATTTGGCTAATGACTTTTGCTTTCTAAATGCTAATATTTTCCAGGTTTTTAATGCAGAAGGAATAAAAAGTTTTTATGAAACTGGTGACTTTGCACATCTTCAAAAATATGCAAAATGTTAAAGAGTCACATGCCAAATAATATCCCTTTCTGGTATATTGGCCATTTTTCTACACCTTAGCATATTTACAACTAACTTGCAAGAAATCCATCAAACAAGTGCCATACACAGACAATCAAGATATGTTTTGGCTTTGCTCTACAGAGCACTTAAAAAGGTTACTGTAAATCTCTCCCTCCTGGGTAATACTAACATTAATAATTAACTACAGTTACACCTGAATGATAGAACAAGGCTTTGGCCAGAAACAGGACATGAGATTATAACATATTCTAACAATTTCAGTCTTTTTTTTATACCAAGCCCAAAGGGTAGCCTACAGTACAGTAGGCCTATATCATAACAAGTAACAATCCCTGTGATATATAAAAATCTAGGAGTTGGGAATATAACTCTCACTTCTCCCATAAGACATTTTTCATAATCCTGTATATCCTGTATAAACTTTGGAATCATTACAAGCCAATCTTGAATATCGGTTACCCTCAAGTCTCTTGCTATCATTTAGATCCTATACAGTAATTTATTTCTCAGTAGATATTGGTAAATATTTGCTGCACATATTGTAAAGAATAATAATGACTGATCAAAGCTCAACACCCAGGAGGTATGAGTCAAACTTTACTCAATCAAATATACGGTATAATACAAACTTTGAAAATTAACTATAGCTATAAAATATATATATAAAAAAAAAAGATAACAGTATAGTGTCCAGGTACATCAGAGTAAGGCTTCACACCAACATCTGTATTTGTTTTGATAAACTAGAGGCTACTGATTCCTCTATAATGCCTCATACACATTTCTTCAGTGAGGAAAACCACTGAGGTGTTAAGTAACATATCAACCACTCATATACTGTTTAGTTATATCCACTGCAGATATATTATAGTAAAGTACTGTACTCTCAACTAGAAAAAATGACAAAGTGTTCAGTCGTATGTAGTCACTTTACAAAGGATTACATGAGCGCACAGGTGGAGGTCAGGTGGCAGCACGGGTGTAGGTGTGGTTGTTCCGAGTGATAGGGGGCAGAACATGGCGTGGAGAACCTGGGTTGAGTGACTGTGGACCAACTGCTGATCCTGGCCCACTCCCCATACCCATTCTTGTCCCCTGGGCTGCAGAGCTGGGAGGTGTTCGGGCGATGCGAGGACGGGAACTGAACGCCACTTTGTATTCTGACACTCTGCACCGAGAGAACAATGGAAAGAAAGTTTATTGACCATAATGCAGGTTGTGTTACCTTAATACAGTACATAGATATACTTAATCGTAAAGTCTGGATAAAAGATATCTATTTATCTATAAAGTATATTGTTAGTTCCTCATGGGGTGATGATAAACTAACTGTCCTCTTCATCTGTTCATTCCATTCAAGCCACATATCCATACCATCTTGGAACATATTCCTCTGTTCTTTAATCAAGAGATATACCAACACCAAACTCCTTCATGGTTAATACTTGTATGCACACTGATCATGAAAACATTTGTGACTGTTACCCACTTAGGGGCTGGAAGGGAACGTAGGAGTGGGTCAGACTCAGGAACACTTGTTGGGGCGGGCATGTCACGGCTCTCTCCAACCAACTGCTGCAGGAGTCTTGTTGCTACCAGGTCATAGCCTGTGGAGACAACACCAATCCACCCACCACCATTAGGAACACCTGGACATTTTTTTTATATATGGGCAAGTAAAACTGAAACAAATATCAACAAAATGCATACTCATCCAAACTATAATTTTCAGGTTAGCTAGTTGTACTTACAATATTCTGATATTCTATTCAGAATATGGTTTCTCGTTCTTTGAAAAGGTACATTATATCTAGTTTTATGATCTTAAGAGTCTACTTTTCAGAGAATGAGTATCAAGAATACTTAATCTTGACAAGAGTAGGTTCAATAAATGGAATCAAAGATTTACCAAATACAGTTTGAGCTAAATAAATGGTTTGTACAGTATGTAGGCTTCAGGAAATGAGATATATACACTGAAATACTGAAAAAGACGGGAGGTGAAAGCGATATGTTAAAAGTGTTGCAGGCAAGTGGGGAAGAAATATGACCTTCATTTAGATATCATGCAGCAAGGACTAGTTTAGATCAAAGTACTTTACCTATACTGTACATGTGGTGCAAACAGATTCTAGTGTACTGGTCATATTCTATGTCTCTCAGTGGCAGGAAGTAAAGTTGCCATTTGTGGTGGGCTTGTGTCCATTATAAATTTCTAGCTATATGAGGGAGAAGAGTATAACTTTTGTGTCATGCCATTCCAATAGGATGTTCACAGAAGGTAATAAGGTGTTCCTGTATTAACAGATACTTTCTTTGATTATAATACTGTTACTTAACCCCTTAGTTAAAAGAGGTCTTCCCTCAGCTATCCAAATTAAATTAACATGTAGCCAAGAACTATTTGGGATGTGTTCAAAGAATAGGAAAGGAGGGTCTTGCTAAAGATTATTTCAGATGTGTAAGCAATAACAAGACAACTGTTGACTGGGAATATGGAGAGTGCAGGATGCATATAACACCACACACACACACACACACATAAACAACACATGCATATGCATTTGCAGTGCAATATGGACCAAAAAGTGCATCTAATATCCAATCCACAGATTATCATCACTTCCAACCTAAAACAATAAGACTTATGAAACGAGATATTGCATAATTACATAAACATAATTATTAGTGTTGAGCATACACCTCAAAATGACTATGAGAAGAGACAAATTGTTATTGTTTTCTATAGTCCAGTGTTTTGCTTACAAATTAGCAATGACATGCATTAAAAGAAACTATTAAGATACACACACTCAGCATTAGTGAGGGTTCTCATCTCAGTTCATACTTAAACATATGGCATTACTGTACTTATGAAGATAAAGAGTTGTGAAGAAGTTGTCTACTCATAAATACTTATATGTATCCTCAATCCTTCTTCATAAATATCTATATGTATCCTCAATCCTTCTATGTCATGAAAGAAATCAGAGTCATAAATACTATACAATACTACAGTTTGCTAATATCTATGAGGCTACATCAAGGTCCCACTTTATATGGTCCTGTTATATAAGCTAAAATACTGACCTTTGACAGGATCAGGCTTAACAGGGTGGGAGGGGGTCAGAGAAGATTTACGGAGGAGTAACAACCCCTCCCCCCTCCCTCCTCCAGTGTGTTCCTTATGTGTTGCTGAAGCCTGAGGTGTTACTTGAGGGTGTTCCTTTAGTGCCGCTACTGATTGAGAGCGAGATGCATTCTGAGATAACGGTGGAGTGTGTTCCTTAGGTAATGTCGATACTAGGTGGTGGTGAGGTGGTGGTGTGCTCTTTTGTATCGGTGCTGCTGTAGTATGGTGAGGTGCATTCTGAGGTGCTAAATGAGACAGCTCTTTGGTTACACTCTTGATAATTCCTTGTGAGTTTTTCTTGACTGTCACTTTGGAATCAGATAATGTCCTCTTTATGGGTTTGGGCGGTACTTTCGTCAGTTCCCTTTTTAACGGTATGGAAGAGTCAACGGACAATTTTGCTTCCAGTAGAGGTGGTTTTATTGATGGATATTCTTGCACACCTTTTGCCATCTGAGGATATTCGTGGGCACCTGTTGTCATTTGAGGGTATTCATGTGATTTTTTTATCACTGCTTGTGGATATTCATGTGCAACTTTTGTTTTTGAGTTTGGGAATTCATGAGCATCTTTCGTTGTTGTTGTTGTTGTTGTTGATGTTCTCCCGGGAGCATCTTTCGTTGTTCCTAGTGACTGTCTCTTGTGTTGTTCATCTGTGTGTCTGTGTGGTGTGTTGACATCGTCCTTATGTTTTCCATCTACAGCAGCAGTTTGAGGAAGTGGCTTTGGTGTTCCATCCTTGTCTTGTTCTATGTGTACTGTCTTACTTGGCTTGGATAATTTTTGTGGTGGTGGTGGTGGTGGTGGTGGTGTTGTTGTTCCCTGGTCATTTGCTACTGCTGCTGTTGTGTTTGGGACTTTTTTCGTTGTAGTAGTAGTGGTAGTAGTAGTAGTAGTAGTAGTAGTAGCAGTTGTTGTTGTTGTTGTGTTGTGGAGTTCATGTGGTTCTTTATGTTCTTTGAATGTGTTGTTGACAGTTGATGGTCCAGCTGTTCCTTCCTGGTGTTGTTTGTGTATGGTCTCATCATTGTTGCTGGGCTGATCATGTCCCTCTTTTCTGAGTTCCTTATGCTTTGAATCAGTTGGCTGAATTACTGGCACTGATTTTTCTTGTTCCTTATGTTCACCTACTGTGTTATTGGGTTTAGTTATAATTATTTCTACATGTTCCATATGCTTTAGAGTTTCTGCTGCTTCTGTTACTGATGCTGCAGGTTTCTTTTCCATATAAGTTTGTGTTGTGTTAAGAGGTTCATTTGCAACTTTGCTGATGTGTTTGTTGTGTATGTTATTGCTTGGCATTGTTGCTATCTCCGGATTATTGTTGTTATTGAAGTTCCTCAAGCTGTCTGGCCGAGCAGCCCCAAGCTCATGATTGTATTGTTCCTTATCTACTGCAGGTGTGTTGTGAGGCCCACGTGCTAATTTAATGTGTAACACAGGTACTCGGAGAGGTTGTTCTTCATATATTACCTCAGTAGATAAACGTGGTCTATCCCTTATAATGTTAGACTTCAACTTACCATCACCAGACCCCTCGTGTGGTCCCCCATGTGCTGAAACTGTCTTCTCTAATGTTTTCTGGGGTGCTGTTGTAACCTCTGTGTGTTTCTGGAGTGCCATTGTGTGTTCTTGGAGTGGTGTGGTGTAACCCTGAGGTGCCGTTGTGGTCACTGTGTGTTCCTGGAGTGGTGTGGTGTATCCCTGAGGTGCCGTTGTGGTCACTGTGTGTTCCTGGGGTGGTGTGGCGAGCGTGCTACTCTGGCAAGGTGCTACAGGGTGTTGCGACGCCATGCAGGGGACGGAGGAGACAGCAGCTGGTGCCAAGTGGACAACAACAGCTGGTGCGAGGTGAGACACACACTTCTTACACAGGGAACACTCCACACAACACAAGCACACACATCAAACCTTCTACAGTGTTGAAAAAATAAAAACACACAATAAAGACTCCTCCTCTTTAATAAAATAAACAAACTTTGAACAGAACACAACCCCTGCAAAACATGAAATAATATTACAGACTTGTACTTTATAAAAAGAAGAAACCCTGCACTGACATAAACATTTATAAGTAGAGTAACACCTACTGTAACAGAAGTAAAGCTACAGCTATAAACAGAAATTAAAGCTACACATAAAATACCTGTGGTGTAATGTATGAAAATCTTCATAATGAAACAACTCAACAAAAGTAAACAAAATACATAACTCCAAACACTTCAACTTAAAGTTTTTGCATCAAAATGTAGGCAACACACTGCATGCACAAAATATATATATACAGTAGCCTATATTAAATCTGTACATACTGTGATGTGTATTATTACATAATAACATTTTCATTTCCAAAATACATGTACAGTAGGATCACACCAATAACGCCTAATTAGTGCCTGAAAAACGCCGTTATTTGCGAAAACGTTATTTGCGTGACATTGAAATACATGTATATAGGGTTAATTGGTGCCGCCACCCCAGGAATTTGACCCATTTTTCCCATTTGAGGCTCTCCTATCACTACTGGTAAGTATCAGATTGTCAATTTCAATGTTCCTTGCACCACTCTCGATCATTGTAACAATATTTTCTTTATCCTGAAGCGAGTATGCTCGGTTCTTGTGACTTTGTCGTTTTGTTTTCAAACTTTTGGCAGAGGAATTATTAGAAGTTCCCGGGAGTTCTGGTAGCAAGTTCCCCCTCCCACCACCACTGCTGCTTCCCACACGTGAGGCGTAAGCCATTGTTGACCGCCAACACTTGAGACAGAGCGCAATAGAGGCGAAAACCACACACGCAGCACTAGTGAACCGAGGAAAGTGAGCGCGGGAACTGGGGACTGGGGAGGGGAGGGACCGAGGGTCCGTGTGGGGGTGGCTGACGTCACAAGATGGCGGAAAACAAACACTATTCTAAATGCGAGATATACGTTATTTGAAAATATACGTTATTTGAGAGAATCTAAACGTTATTATAGAAAGTGAGTGTCTATTCTAACTTACCGTTATTGCTGAAAACGTTATTTTGGAAGTCGTTATTGGTGTGAGCCTACTGTAGGTGTATACCAAGTTAGATTACTTAGCAAAAATATGTATAGGGTTTAAAAATATAAATGTCCTCAATATCCTGTGTATATATAATGTAAATATATACTGTAAAATTAAACCCCAAGACAATTTAAGGATTTTGCATTCTTTACAAAAAAAAAAAAAAAAAAATCTTTTTTTGTGAGATAAAAGCACTACAGTACTACCATATCCGAGCTGAAAACAATTCATTTAACTAATACACAACAGTTTCACCTCATAGATAATATAGAGTAACACTGTACACTTGAACTTATGTTTGAGTTTCATAGTTTTAAAACACTTCCTAAAATAAACATACCTAATCCTATTCAGAGACTATGATACATTGAAAATCATACCTTCCTCTGTGTTGTCTACTGGTTGAGATTCTGGTTCTGTTGACTGTGGTGGTTCTGAGGACTGTTGTTCTTGATTCTCATTTATTGTCTGTGGTTCTGATCCTGCCTGGTCCATCACCACCACCTCCTCCCCTTCTACTCTGGCTTCCCCACCTGGCTCCTGTTGTGGGGGTTGTGAAGGGGGAACAGCAGGGGGTGGCTGGACTTCCTGCACCTCTGTTTCTTCTCCCCTTTCTTTTCCTGTCCCATCCTCTTCCTCATATTTCCTTTCCCTTGTTGACTGGAGTTGAGCTGCTTCCTTTCCAGCTGTCAGTCCTCCTTCATCGCTTACTGTAGTTGCATATCTTCCTTCATCCTCTCCTTCTCTACTACCACTCCTAGAATTTTTCTCTCCCTCCCTACTCTCTCTCCTAGGAATCCTCTCTCCCTCGCTACTCTCTCTCCTAGGAATCCTCTCTCCCTCTCTACTCTCTCTCCTAGAAATCCTCTCTCCCTCTCTACTCTCTCTCCTGGAATGCCACTCCTTTTCCCTACTTTCGTTCCTTGGTTGCCTGTCTACCTCTTCCCCTTCCCCTCCTTCCACCACATATCTCTCTCTTTGTTCATCAGCCTCTATTATCACATATCCACCATCTCCTCCCTCTCTGCTTCCCCTCACTACATAACTCTCCCCACCATCCTCTCCTCCTCTTATCATATACCTCTCCCCTCCCTCTTCTCCTCTTATCATATACCTCTCCCCTCCCTCTTCTCCTCCCCTTACCATATACCTCTCCCCTCCCTCTTCTCCTCTTATCATATACCTCTCCCCTCCCTCTTCTCCTCCCCGTACCAAATACCTCTCCCCTCCCTCTTCTCCTCCCCTTACCATATACCTCTCCCCTCCCTCTTCGCCTCCCCTTATCACATACCTCTCCCCTCCCTCTTCTCCTCCCCTTATCATATACCTCTCCCCTACCTCCTCTCCTCCCCTTATCACATACCTCTCCCCTCCCTCTTCTCCTCCCCTTACCATATACCTCTCCCCACCATCCTCTCCTCCCCTTATCACATACCTCTCCCCTCCCTCTTCTCCTCCATTTACTACATACCTCCCTGCTTCCCTCCCTTCCTCTTCCCCTCTGACAACCCTGTAGGAGCCGCCAGTGTTGGAGGAAGCTTGGGGGTGGTTGTTGGACCACTGAAAGTAAATATATATTATATAGCAACACAAAATAGGACCTTATAAATATATTAAATATCATGCAGTGCTCAAAATGGACCCATGAAATACAGTACAACAAATATATTATAATATCCTGTACTGAAACTGTGTCACTAACATACAGTGGTGTACAACAGCACATATAGAAATTACATTGCTACAATATATCAAGCAAAAATACAGTTTATATTGACAGGGAACCCACTATACTGTATTCACTATAGATAGATACATAGATAAACAGAGAGAGAGAGCAAGATTCACAAAAACCACAAGGTATAATACTTGGGCCTGTTCATGTTGAGCAAGATAGGCTTCAGCAGGACAGGTCATGCTGGGTCGAGCTGTGACTTCATTTGGCCTCACTTGACCACTCACTTCCTCCGACTCTGTAACATCACACTAAATTTACTCACATTCTACAGAGTACTATACGTCGTGAAGTAGGACGCAGTAGTCAAGAAGAGCTGTGGTGGAAATGAAATACAGTACAGTATATGTGAGGAGTGTAGCTTGCTTTTGACGAGATGGGATGAGATTGTGTACGAGAGATGTTGTTTAGTTGTTCATGTACAGCCACAATCATATATTCACCGACACTTTCCTTCCATCGTACTAAATATCTAGGTAAAAAAAAGCAACACATGTATGATTTTGCAGCACCTTATAATAATAATTGAGGGGGTTGAGTTGACGTAAGGTGTTGTATGATTATATTTTGAAATGATACTGATTTATTTGCATGATGGAAGGAAAGTGTCGGTGGTTATTTGATTGTGGCTGTACTTGATGAGTGTGGGGGTGGTTGGTTGAGATGATGAAGCATAATAATATATTGAGGTAGAGTATATACATAACGAGAACGTAACAGTGTGAAGGTGTATGGAAGTAAGATTGATGAGCCTGGTATTAGAGGGAGACCACCATTCCAACCAATCCAATGAGTGAACAGGATGGAAGAGTACATGAAGGAGAAATATTATTGGTAGGGGACTTAGGGGAGAGCTTCATTGTGCAAAGAGAGAATATCAGATATAAAAAGATGGAGTTTCTTCTGCCATGTCAGTTATAGATAGATACTGTACTGTAAATATATATATATATATAGATAGATAGATTGAGAACAAATTTACATCAAAAAGGTTTTATTGTATATTCATCATCCATAACAAGATTAGGATTGATTGATATTAGGCGCCGCAACAGCGAGGTCATATAGCGCCAGAAAAAGGTGATAGAGAGGTGAGACAGCAAGCAGGAAGGAAATAGAAAGAAAAGAGGGACAGTTGAAGAACTAAAAGCTAGTGTCTGGGGCCGAAGGGGCACCAAAACCCTTAAAGTATTGTCCACATCACTAATGCAGGCAATCCATAATAACAAGATACAACTCACCAGTAGCAGGCGTGGAAACATACAGATGGGCCTGAGTTTCCTTGCGATGGGCTTGTGAAAGTGGTGGTGTGCGGCGGAGGGAATGGGCCCACTCCTCCACCTCCTTTCCACCACACCAGGACCCTCCACCTTCACAACCACCACCTTCACATACTGATGATCTAAGGAAGGGTAAGAGTAATCCTATTATTCAGCCATTGATAATTCAGATGAAAATATATATATACTGTATATATCAACCATAAACATTTACAGTCAGCCAAAACAAAACAGACTACTGTATACACTTATATGTTAGTAAATTTACATGCAAGTGAAGACAGCTCTTTAATGGTGAAAGACGATTTGAACAGTTTGAAAATTATCCAGTGAACATAACGAGCATTTTCAATCCTCTCAATGAGATATGTGAAGCAAGATACAGTATCAGTCTTTTATTCTGAGACACTGATACTTACCCCATCATCCATTCATAAGCAATACTTTTATTTTCTTCTTACCCTAATATTACCCTAATAGGCCTACACATACAGTACTCATTCAAAGTTTGCTGTCCTGTTTTTGTCTCATTTTTTGTGATGGTATATGACCCAAGCTGTTGTACTGCCATTTGTATTATATTCCCCATCAATAATCATGATATTCACTTAGACCGAGTAGTGTTGATGGTAGTCCTGATGGGGTCAGTATCTGAAGGATAGTCCCACTGGCTACTGCCTCCTCCTCCCAGTCCTCCTGGCTGACCTCTTGGCTGCTGAGCCACTCCCTGCTGCTGCTTCTGTATCAAAGTATCACCATTAATGAAACACAACTCAAAAATCAGTACAATCCAAAAACAAGTTCTGGTCAATGTATTTATTGTATTATTGTTCCATCTGCACATATTTTGTAAAAATGCCTCAGTCCCAGGAGCACCTCATTGTATCTATAGGTGATCATTGGAACTGGTCAAGGTAGAAGCCACAAAAAGCAAGTTTTTTAATTATGGGGCAGCAGCAGCTACCCCATTACAAAAGGGACAGTCTTTGTTCCCTATTGTAGGGAGACTGGATGGTGATTGGTGAGGTCCATGTACTTGGTGGCAACTAGTTCCTCTGAACTGTATTAGAAAACAGACTATGTCGGCATAGTTGGTTTGCTTAGTGGCTTATTTTGAAAGTATCAGTTGCCTTCAATATGCTAACTACATAATAATATTTATAACTCCTTTTAATGAAACATCAATCATCACAGTATAGTACTGGTAATATACTGTTTATGAATACTTCATGACAATCCAGTATAGCCTAACTAAGCTGACCAGGTGTACCCTAACCTTGACTTGGTGCTGATGTCGCATGATGAAGCCGTCTGAGTTGGGGCGTGGTAGGGAGGAGTCCAGGGGAGGCTCCCAAGGCACCACTGGGGCAGATCTGGTGATGAGAAGGATACTTTAGGTGGAGTTTAAGACAACCCACATTTGATGAGGTCACAATATAAACAGTTACTGTCATATTAATTACTTATTAGTTATTATCATAATAATATTACAATAATGAAAATAATAATAAGAAGAAGAAGAATGAAAAGACAAAAAGGAGGGAAAGGAAATTGGAAAGATGGGAGAAGAAAGATGAGTTTTAGTAAAGGATGCAAAGATAAAAGTGAGGAGAGGGAACAGAAAGATCAAGAGACAAGGAAGAGGACGGAGAGACAGGGAATAAGGAAATAAATTATTGAGGAAAACATGGAAAGAGAAGGGACACAACAATGAGATAAAGGAGACAGAGTAGAGAGAATAACAAAGAGGAAGTAGAGAGTGGGATGAAGTAAATAGAAAGAATAAAACACAAGGAAGTGAGACAATATAAAACCATTACCTGGCTGGAGCAACTTCTCTCCTGTTGCCTTCCTCTTCTGCTGCTTCACCTACACACACAGAGAAACACTTGTTACATCTATTATATACTTCATTTTCATCTGCAAAACATTTTTTAGTTTGTTTATCTAACTGTCTGTCATTCTCTCTTTATCTACAATATTTATCATGATAAGTATATATACATTATTAATATACTGTATAGGCTTATGAAAAGAATCAAGACAAACACATTAAGGCACAGAGTGAGAGTTAGACAGAGACAGGCCTGAGTATGGTATAGAGTGAATATGAAAGAGTGAAACATAGAGTTGTACAGACCTGGATGTAGTATGTAACGCCAAGACAACAAGTGTTCCCCTGAGGGTGCGTGAGGTGGGGCTCTCACAGGGTCATCCAGTTCTAACTCCTCCTCCAGCCACTCTGGATCTTCCTGGGGTGTGGTGGTGAGAGGATGTTGGTTAGGTAAGGTTAGATGTGTGTTAATAATTAATATTAAAACAAAGTCCACTTCATAAACGATGAAAAATGCTAGGCACAATTCCTAGGAATGTTGTCAAAATTAGATGACCAATTTAAGCAAGTACAATGAAGACATGATTGTGTTACCAGTTTAGATAAGAACCATAAGTTGATAAAAAGTGTATTTAAAATATATGTAGATTAGTGAGTTAGTAATATAATGGTTGGTAATAGTACCACGTGTGAATATATATAATATTTGTAAATAACTTGGGAAGGAAGTAAAAGTAAGACCTCACCTCCAAATCCATTACAGGTTCAGGGGAAGGTGGTGGAGAGAGTGGTGGATCCCTCCTCACCTGTTCCACTACATACTCCAGTTGTTTCCTCTGTTCTGCTCCACATCCCTGCCAACAATCCTACATTATTATCACCTTCATTTATGTTTCACTCCTTCTATACCTCATTACAACTCTCCACATCTTTCACTTCCCACTACACCACACCTTCACCATCAACAGGCTCACGAGTAAAGACAAAGGCAGTTGCACACTCTCTCGGTTTGTACAAATGAATATTACACATCATTTACAGACAGCATAAAATCAACATTACAGTACAGTACTTGTATAAGTAGGAGGAGCCCTTATTGACATAATTTTGCAATATGTTGCCAATAAAGGCTCTTTTTCTGTTATTTTATGGGTTACTGGTACTGCATATCATTCGAACAACAGTCCTGATTAAAAAACAAAATAAAATAACATTGAACCTGTGCCAGCCGTTCGAGTGTAGTGTCAAGGTGAATGTCAACAGCATCCTGACGGAGGCCGGGGTGGGAGAGGAGGCTGTACAGGATACCAGTCACATACGGCACCACCTGCAACAAACAAAATGCATCATTTTCACATTGTTTGATTAATCTTATGTTACTTCATGCCACAATTAAAAAAAAAACTATAATGCATATTTAATTTCATATTTCATTTTCACATTATACTCAATTATATAATTATATCCTAATGCATTTAATGAATCATTTTCAGGATGTATCAATCTCTTCATTTTCACATAATGTGATTAGTTTCAGTTCACACTGGCTACAGGAGAGTTGACATGGATGAGTTAAATAGAGGAGGGAGTGTGTACCAGTATTTGTGATATGCAGTAGTTGGAGAACAAATGGTATAATAAGCTTGAGCTGAACTACCAAAAACATCACTTTTAGGTGTATTTCTGTAGATGATGGTATATATTCACAGTTAACATCACAAGGCTAATAATCATGATACTGCCTGACCAAAGCAAATTACTCATGGTTAAGAGTCAAACATTAGCAAGTGGAGGCAATGTATGATATTTGCATTGGAGGTTTACCATCAACTAGAGAAAAATCTATAATAGGACCTCACATGACTAGGGACAGTGGTGAGGAGATTGGTGAGGGTGAAGAGTAGGGCAGGACCAAGGGGCAGGCAGCGGGCACGTCCCTCAGAGCGCAGGGTGAGATTCATTAGGAGTGCACACGAGTATTCAAGGGTGTAGGGTGATAGAGCAGGGTGCATGTCTGTACTTAGGGTGTGTGCCAACCATTCCACAGCACCACGTTGGATCAATGAGCTCTGGACTTCACCTCTGGTGGGAGGAACAGGCTACAGTATTTTTTATAGCAGTACAGTACATAGTGCAAATGTCACATTATGGAAACCAAGACCTGTAAATGTTCCAAAGCCAAGATTTGTCAGTAAAGTTTCATATAATCCTTCATTCCAACATAAGTAAAATTCTCCTTTTTTTATATTTGCCCTTCTGACCTGATAGAGAGCTTCTGGAGAGCAGCAAGGGCCATGTCACTGGTGCCAGGGTCAGGATGGTCCACACGGAGCGTCGCCAACAGAACTTGACACACCTCATCACTACAAACACAGGGAGGTCAGGGTTAGTAAAGCAAGGCAGATACTCTACTAATATAACAGTATATTCATTACACCAAAGAGTGGTATCTGCCCCTGACAGAGTGGTGTGTATGAGAGAGAGGGATAGAGTGAGAGTGTGCGCGCATGTGTGTGTGTGTGTGTGTGTGTGTGTGTGTCTGTGTGCGTGTGTGTGCGTGTGTGTGTGTGTGTGTGTGTGAGAGAAAAGCTTTACTGGGGGGGGGGGGGGGGTCACAAGTCTTTCAAAGTGTTTTTGAAGGATTGCAGACCAAAAAGTTTGAGAACCTCTGATTTAAGCCACGATTTTTCTTGTATATAGAGTAATGTACTAAATATGAACATAATTTTGAGCCTCTCTTACTCTTTTTACTTAACAGGTGAGGACATTAGGAGTGATTATTGCATTTAGTCTTCACCTTCCTCAATATAGAAAAAAAAAAGCAGCAGCAAAGACTCACCATGCCAGATAGGTCCGTCCGGAGGTGAAGGCAGTCAGAGCGTTGAGTAATCTGGCGGTGGTCTGAGCCAGTTGAGGAGGTTTGGCAGTTGTGAGGGCCGTAGCCAGGCGGGACCAGCACTGGGATGACTGACGAAGGCCCAGAACATCACCTCGAACATACGCTGTCACCACTGCCTGACGTACTCCTCCCGTCGTCACCTTGGTTATTCGCTGTGAGGGGGAAGGTAGAATAAATTACAACTAGTAACTGATTGACAGTAAGAAAAACTAATGACACTGCAATTGGTTATTAGCTGTGAGGGGGAAGGTAGAATATATTACTAGTAACTGATGGACAGGAAGGAAAACTAATGACACTGCAACGACTATATTCATATAGCATCAGGAAAGAAGATTGGAAGGGGAGCAAACTTTGAGAGAAAAACAATAACAGGAAGAATACTTGAAGAGCTAAAAGCACTGTGACTAAATCTGGAACCTATATAGCAGTATCAAAACTTGTGGAAAATTGACAACAAGATCATTCGGACCCCACAAATCATTACCAAGGTTGAGCATCCTGTAACTATCTACTGCATATATGAGGCTGAGGATCTCAACAAAAAACTTGCAAAAGTCTACAAAGTGTGCCACCAATACTTTACTTTCTTTCTTAATGAATATATAAAATTATTCCTGGTTCCAGTTTCCAGTCTCTCCCTAAATCTAATCATGTGTTGCCAATCACAAAGATCACCTTTGGTACACAAATCAAGTACAAAATCCACACAAAACTTTTTGTGTAATCCTGTTAACAAACAAACAAACAGACAGAAAAACAAACTAAATAACTGCACCAAAACCATAACGTGATAATATCCGTACCTGCCGGAGTGCCTGGAGGAGGAGAAGGACATGGGTTTCTGGGGCAGTGCCAAGATCAGTACTGACACGAGAGAAGTCGAGGGCAGGGAGTGGGTTGGTGAGAGCACCCCGGGGGCGCTGACGGCAACGCTCCATCGACTCCAACAGGATGGCTGCTGGCTGGGCCTGCAGAAGTTAAGTGTGATCAAGTAAGATAATTCAAGTTAAGACAAGGAAGGAATGAAATGGTTTAATTACCTTAATGAAGAGGAAGGGAAAGGTGAGGTGCGATGAGTTCTAGTTACAAAAATGATTGGATCTAAATGAATTACTGGACATAGTTTGAGTAAAGGGTCATTTAGCACTGGATTAGACAACTGGAATGGCAAGGTATGGAAGGGTAGGAAAGGTAGGATAAAATGAATTGAGCTATAACAACCATGTAAGACTTTTACCACCAGCTACAGTAAAAGAGGGAAGGGTTTGTGGTTCTTACCGTGGTGTCTGCAGTGAGTGAGAGTGTGAAGAGTTCTGGGTATCGGTGTGTACAGGCAGCCAATGTTCCCTCCAAGTCCACCTTCTCACCTCTCACTGCAGCCTCCAGCCCCTGTGTTAACTCCCACGCCACACCTGTACACATGTTGTTTATGTTACTCCTACATAGATATGATCAATGCTACACCTCCACACACATTATGGTTTCAGCTACACCTGTGTACAGCTACAATCAAATATCCACCGACATTTTTCTTCTATCGTAGTAACTATCTTGGTAATAAAGAACAACACATGTATGAATTTGCAGCACCTCATAATAATAATTGATGGGGTTGAGTTGACGTAAAGTGTTGTATGATTATATTTTGATTTCATACTGATATACTTGCACGATGGAAGGAAAGTGTCTGTGGTTATTTGATTGTGGCTGTACGTACGGTGTACACTACATCTGCCATGTACTGACAGCGTACAAGTATTATTTTAATACTTACATTATAGTTGGACACAGATATATAAACACTCAGGTTTACACTACAGCACCACATACATAATGTGTTTATACTACATCTTCACATTCACAATACATATACTACAGTACTCAGTAAAGGTTACAACTGCAATAATATACAGGCACCATCCAACACATACACACCTCCTTCATAAATGCTAAATTTCTACATGCCATACAGGAACTCATCTATAATATTTTGCCAGGGAAAACAGAAATCTCCTAGAACAGTTCTTTTGAAACTCTATGGAGTCCACACATACAGTTCCACTATATTTCTAAATTCCTCAGGTATTTGGGTAAGTCGATGAACTGAAGACCGATTCTAACAAACCGTGCCAAAAAACAACAACACTATTTAGAAAGTTTGAAAGAATTAATTCCTCCCATTTTCAGATAACTCTTACCCCTTTAAACAAAAGCTGGCATTTGCATTCCTCTGAATAACACTTTAGTTTTTTTTGTTTGGCTGAAGCATTGCTGTTGCCAAATTTTTATACCTTTCACTTCAACTGTTTTTACCATGAACAATTGCTAATGTCTATTAATTTACAAGCAAGATATTTTATATATGTGTACCAGGATAAACCAAGTTCTTCCAGAATGAGAAAGATTACATTACAACTAACCAATAAGTTTGTGGTAATCATCCTGTAGCCGCTGTAACCTTTTCCTGAGTATTCGTTGTGACCTGACTGCTGACACTGCTGACTCCTGTGCCACCAGTGCTGCACCAACGCTGAGGGGAATGATGGGGCAAACTGGGTTACACTTGACTTAATTAGATCACCTTGTATTCTATTCTTGTATGTTGTTGAAGTTCCTCAAGCTGTCTGACTGAGCAGCCCCGATTCTTGTATGTTATGTTTTATACTTTTCTTCAAACTCACATTCACTAAAACCAAACTAAGACTATTACAGAGCAGGAAAAAAACATTACAATTGACTGAATGAATAACTCTTGATAAAGGAGAGGGGCAGTAATATTATTCAGTGTGGTGTGACAGAGAGCAAACAAAAGTTATCTTCCTCTATCATAGTCAAACTCACATGAAAAGGCTTACAATATGGCTGAAAGGTTCAATCTCAAGTATTGATTTTTTTTCCAACATACCTAGACGAATGGTGTCGGTGGTGATGGAGGTAAGCGAAGATGGAGGGCCGTGATGGAGTGTGTCCTCGTCTTCCCATGTATGAACACAGCCTCCCTCGCAGCTCCTGTACCCATGAGTCCTAGAGGGCCGTGTGTAAGAAGAATTATGATCTACGTCGAGATGATGATTATAATGATAATGACTGGTGCTGTAGGCTGGTAGTTCCATGTATATTAAAGCGGTTATGTCTTTTCACTTTCATAAGTACAAACCATTAAAGTCATTACAGTAGAATCAATATACCTTTCTTCAATTAACTGAACCAAGAAGGTTCTACTCATCATGAGGGCTACTGATTCCCCCCAATATATAGCGGGCTACAGTCTCCTCCAAACCATGCTACAAAACAGATTCTCTACCAAAATACAAGAGTGATTTATTTCCTGGCATAGTTTGGAGGAACCAGTAACAACCCTTGAAAATAATATGACCACAATGATCCCCAAAAGCATAAGTTATTATATGATACCTGGAAGACGGGTGTGAAGGCTGGGTGCAGAGTGGGGTCAGGGACGTAGGGCAGGGCATAGAAGGGCAAGAGGTCCTGTACTGTGCCAACCCTCGCAGGACACGTCTCTAGAAACCTCCTGAATACAGCCATTGCCGCTGGGTGGTCCTACAGTAGCCAGGCAGGACATGAAGGAGGGAGGGAGGGAGTTATTAGTTTAGCACTTGTGTGTATGTGTGTTCTTTTCTCCCCATCACTAATAGTGCAAATTGCCAATGACTTTAAAGTTAGTATTTTTTTAAACATTATGGTTGACTGTGATGATTTGTGCAAGTTAAACATTATAAGTTCGTGTGAAGTAAATATTATAATCTAAGAACGCTACCCACCTCCTTATGTCCGTGTCTGAGTGGTAGCGTGGCAAAGTACACGTGGAAGTAGAACTCGAGAGTGAGCATCTCTAGGGACGCACCCCCTCCTCCTCCACCTCGACCTCTGTCCTGTAAACTCTTCCATGTCTGTAGGTCACAAGGGATCCATTGCATTACAGTACTACACTCAGATATAGGCCTACTACTGGTTGTATATAGTTCACAAAATAAGACTTCACCTCTGTTATTGCTTCTTTGAGCAGGTGATATCCAAGGTTATAACCGATGGGACTTGGGCTGTACATATAAGTTATTAAGTCGTTGATAAGTGATGGTATTGACAGTATAACATAATGGATGCCTCCACTTGTTGTCAATAGAAACATTAAACCAGTCATCGTCCTCACTAGCCCTTAAGTTGTCCTGCATATGGCTTGTTGTACCATAAAGGCTAAAGAGTTGTTAAGGACCCTGTAATTGTGTATGAGACCTGGTGGCTTCTGATTCCTCCTGACTATGCTATGAAATGAGCTCCTTTTATATAGGCGTGTGTGTTTCATGGCAATGTTTGAAGGATTCGCTAACCTCCAATTTTCTGACTACATCACAGGGTCCCTTAAGAGTAAGAAGAGATACTCACCTGGAAAAACTTTGCTCCTTGTCCTGCGTCATAGTAACTGAGGATCTCGTCACTGGACTCTGTGGGTGTGTTGGGTTGTTCCTCTGCTGTGTCTAACCTGCTGGCCCTGCTGCTGCTCCTGCTGCCACTGTCCCCCTCCCTGCTCACAGCCCAGCCCCTTGTCTCGCACTCCACTCGAAGCTGTCCTGCCAAGCCCCCCAAACCAGCCCACTCCAGGTACTGTATGTGTGGGTTGGGGGAAGGTAGAGGAATGTAATAAAACAGATGAAATGAAAATCAGGCACAAACAAGGTTGTGTCCACTGCCATCAAAGGCCAATGTACAGCTACAATCAAATATCCACCGACACTTTCCTTCCATCATAGTAAATATCTTGGTAATAAAGAACAACACATGTATGATTTTGCAGCACCTCATAATAATAATTGAGGGGGTTGAGTTGACATATGGTGTTGTATGATTATATTTTGATAAGATATTGATTTATTTGCACGATTGAAGGAAAGTGTCGGTGGTTATTTGATTGTGGCTGTATCACTCTGCCTCAACTGTACACCTACCACATGTTAACTTTTCACTAAGCAGATATACATGTCTTTTGTGGCAACTCCAGATAGTCTCCATCTCCATTCAAAGCCCTATTCCATATCCTACAAACTGATACCAGATGATGGACTGTTTATATAACCCTGTGGATGGGGATTATCTGGACCAGTCTCACAGTTATGTAGTACAGGTTGTTGGTGAGTCCCTGGCCTGAACAGAACATTATAGACAGAGTAGCGTATTGTAGTCAAACTCTTTGGTAAAATTGATCACAGATATATATACAGTATTTGGAGTTTTGGATCATGGCTATTGAACAAGACTGGCGTGATGAATTAAGGGAATATGTAGTACCGTGTGGGTAAGTCTGGAGCAACAAGATTCCTTCAAACTATTCCAAGCTCCATAATGTACAGTACCAAAAGTGTATTACCCTCTTAAGCCCGGCAGGAGTTCCCACGAGAGCAATGCTTGTCTGGTGAAGATATATGGGGTACAGTAGTATCCTTTTGGTACATTGGAGTGCCAGGAAACAGGACCAGATGGACAAATATAATGGTGTCCTGTTGCAAAGAATAGTTTGGAGGAACGAATCAGTTGTTCCAGATTGACAAACACTATATATTATCCCCTTAATAAGAGAGTACTCCATCACACAGCAACTCATGAAACTGATCTCAGGTAACGATGGACACGACTCTTGCTATTGACTGTATGTGGGATAAAGGTTAGAGGTGTCAAGAATTCAAGACACCTAAATAAATAAATGGATAAGTTGGGCTGTATGCAAGATCATCCACGGTGTAGACGATGGCTCTGCTGTTTGCCCATGGCGTCATTATCGTACAGCCACAATCAAATAACCACCGACACTTTCCTTCCATCGTGCAAATAAATCAGTATCATATCAAAATATAATCATACAACACTTTACGTCAACTCAAACCCCTCAATTATTATTATTATGAGGTGCTGCAAAACCATACACGTGTTGTTCTTTATTACCAAGATATTTACTACGATGGAAGGAAAGTGTTAATTGGTGGTTATTTGATTGTGGCTGTACCATACCATCGACAACACTACCAAATGTTCTTGCATAGGACCCACCCACAATTAGATCAACAGGTTGTGTGAACAGAACTATACTCACTTCGATGATAAGGGCGTGAATATGGGCGGCATCTCTCAAGCCGCCCCCCTTCTCCATTCTGCTCCTCCCTCATCAGGTGTCACCACGCCCACACCGGCCCAACACCGCCCATATTCAACAACTGATGCTCGTCTGAATTTAGCTACTCACACACACACACGTCAATACCGTTCCTTGTTCGTGGAAGTCTGAAAAAAGCAAAGTAATTTTCAGATACACTACATGCAGACTGCTGTTGAAAATATACTTGATAAAGGAATAAAAGTCATATTAAGGGATAATTATAGTGCGACTCATGAAGAATATCTTTTAATTAAATTTCTATATTCTTACCAGTAACCATAATTATGGGTTTAACTCAGGAAGGGGACTAGTCAAATATTTAGTAAGAAAAAGTTATAACACATTCACGGGCAGACATGGCAAGAGAGTATGTGTGTGATTGTGTGTGTGTGTGTGTGTGTGTGTGTGTGTGATTATGTGTATGTTTGTGTGAGATTATATGTGTGTGTGTGTGTGTGTGTGTGAGATTATATGTGCGTGCGTGTGTGAGATTATATGTGTGTGTGTGTGTGTGTGTGTGTGTGATTATGTGTGTGTGTGTGTGTGTGATTATGTGTGTGTGTGTGTGTGAGAGAGAGAGAGAGAGAGAGAGAGATTATGTGTGCATGTGTGTGTGTGATTATGTGTGTGTACCTTCCCCCTACCTACCTACCTTCCCTCTAGCTAGTTCCTGTGCACTATAAATAGCACCTTGATATAACAAGAGACTGAATATATACTCCCTGTGCTGGTGGCTGGTATGTATGTATCCACGCGAGGCACTCATTTCTCTTACACCAACCAACCAACCAACCAACCGAGTATTTGCCGTCACTCACAATAATATATTAAATTAAATTACTCGGAGGCGACCCTATATACCTATCTTTACCTGTGATAATCTTTCCATGCAACGCACTCATTTCTCTTACATCAACCAACCAACCAACCGAGTATTTGCCGTCACTCACACTTACTCAGAGTCGACCCTATATACCGACCTATCTTTACCTGTGATAATCTTTCCACGCAACGCACTCATTTCTCTTACACCAACCAACCAACCAACCAACCGAGTATTTACCGTCACTCGCACTTAATACTCAGAGTCGATCCTATATACCTATCTTTACCTGTGATAATCTTTGGATATGGTAAATGTGTGTCTCCAGGGTGCCAAGCGTGAAAAATAACCCGTTTTCTTATGACGTGATATAATTTCATGTGTGTTTTTATATCTTGGGGGGGTTAAGGGGAAAGTTTTGTGCTGGTAAATCTGGGGCAATTGAATCCTCCAAACTATTCCAAGCAACAGAACACTATTATATTAGCTCTTCTGGTCCTGCTGTTTCCTAGCATACTTTGGAGGAATCATGGCACTCCAATGTACCAAAAAAGAATTATCACCTTAAGTCTATGTCTGAATGCAACAAGTTTAATATAATCCCTGTGAGGGTTTGTGTCTCCCGTTGGTACGAAGGTGGAACATAGTAGAGGGACTAGGGACATGATACAATCTTTCACCTACAATGACACCTTCCCAACACAGTGTTACCAGCTCAGATGACATAAACATTTGGGGACGTGGTCGCGAATTTACGAGCTCGAGTGTACACTCGCGGTCAGAAATTGTGTTCTGATCCCTTGGCACGATGAATCGCAACTAGCCAAGCTTTGATTCTAACAAATGTGTGTTGTAGGGAGACGCACAGTTGTTCGAACCTTATAAAAAAAAAAAATTATAAAAAAAAAAAAATTTATAATTTTTTTTTTTTTATAATTTTTATTTTTTTATTTTTTTTATAATGGGCCTCACACAGAACACTTAAATTTGAGGAATGCTGGAAGAATGACACTGAGCACCGGCTTTCTCGCATATATACTCATTGAGAAACCTACGTCACAGCCACAACACTCAAGGATTGGCTATCTTGTAAACTTGGAATGATCCTTGATTGGTACAGACGGCCCAATATGTTAAAGAGGGAATCTGGACCTTCATAACACACTGATCCCTTGGCACGATGAATTGCAACTAGTCAAGCTTTGATGATTTGAACAAATGTGTGTTGTAGGGAGACGCACAGTTGTTGTTCAAAGCTATATAGGCTGTTTGCGATTCATCTTGCCAGGGGATCGGGACACAATTTCTGACCGCGAGTGTACCTAGCTGAAAATGGCTGGAAATAGGTCAAACACAAGGTAAATAATATGAATGGTTTAATATGCACGAGGAAAATGTATACAACCTGCTGTGTCCCTTTTCATTCCATTTGTCTTCAATTTGGAATCGTTAGCATCATCTGAGGCCAAACACTTTACTTGGCAATACTGTCCCGTGTCCACCCAGCCTAGCTTTGACATTAATAAGGGGGAAATTTTGTGTTGGTAAATCTGGAGCAACTAAATCCTTCAAACTATTCCAAGCAACAGAACACCATTACTTTTGCTCTTGTGGTCCTGTTTCCTAGCATACTTTGGAGGAATCAAGGCACTCCAATGTACCAAAAACGAATTACCACCTTAACAGGAACCAGTCTGAAGTAAGGTAGGCAGGCAGGCACCTTTCCTACCCTCAGTACCATCCAACACGAGACATAAACGTACAGTCACGAGCACTAATAAGTATTCAGCTTTGGTTGAAGCTTTGAACAGTCCGATTCATCAACGAAATAATTCCAATGGAGATCTTATTGTGCATTGATTTACTGTCTCTAGGTATTCGAAGCAAGCACACCTGAATATTTATTAGTGCTCGTGACTGTACTACTTAATTAAGGGGTTATTAAAGCTTTGGTAAATCTAGAGCAACAGATTCCTTCAAACTATATTCAAGGCAACAGGACACCGTTATTTGTGTTAACTTGGTCCTGTTTCCTGGCATACTTTGGAGAAATCAAGGCACTCTAATGTACTAAAAGTGTAGGTTATTACCCCCATAATTCATGAGTATTGCAGCCTTCTTTATCCCCTCCATTTCACGACGGTATATTTAGGTGACACATTGCACGGGTACTCGAAATGACAAGGTAAGTTGGGGACAAGTGGTGAGGCAGGTGTGTGTGTTCGTGACTGAGGCAGCTAAGACCACAGTGTAAGGTCAAACGCATTTTTCAAAAGGTCAGAGCAACATTTCCGAGTTGTGCGTTCAGCAGTAGAGAAAACTGCAAAGGTAAAGTCTAGCTGCATGTGGTAAGAACAGAGAGAGTGAAAGGGAGAAACAATTGACAATATTAAGGTGTCGTCCCCCTTGTCACCTGATGGGGAAAGGAGGTTCACCATCAAGTGTCCCTGCTTTCAGAACAGTCTCTAGAATGCTCTAAAAAGCACAGATTAATAAAAAAAAAGGTAGCAAGATGGACCAACTATACAACGCTTGCACATACAAGGGTACATACACTGCTGGAGTTGGTTCAGTGGCGAGTCCCCAAATATCTCTTTGTTGTGACATGGAGTGGGACACCGGTTGGCTCCCAATATGCAATGCTGGGCCCTCCTTGGGACACATGTAGGTCTATTCCAGTTGACTCCTCTTTGGTTGGAGTCAGATCTGGTCATTTCCCTATAAGAGCTGCACTGAGATTCCCTGCCTGACTTGACTGTGGCTACCTCGGCCCCAACTAAGCCAACTCCCGTCATGTCGGAACAGTAGAAGGTCCCCAACCCACGACACGCCCCATGAAGCCTACAGATCACGTTTCCTCAAGTTACCTTTACTTATTCAGATTGAGATAACCAGCAGGTCCCTTATCCAGTCAGGTGCAATGGTACTGGCCTGCCTGACATACATACACTACACAGAACCATGGATATACAATTCCTGGATCACAGCCTTATTACCCTCTGCCTTCAACAACTCCCCAACAATGCCACACACACACACACACACCCGCCATAGTGATGTCGAATCCAGAATGCTATAATGTAGTCCCAATTTTTCTTACTTATATGACTCGTATCTAAATAAAACTCACGTGTACGAATCCATTACATAATTCTGCTGAGAGAGAGAAAAAAAAAACAACCCTATGAAATATAAGCTAATATAATGACAAAGAAGTAAAAAATATATAATTGCTGCTAGTTTCTCACACCTGAATTACACTCCACCCGGGTATTTACGTGAGTTACTGGGAGGTGGAGAGCCACAGTGACGGCGGCCTCTAATTATAAGTCCACTTTCCCCCTCTACGTTGCTTTACGACGAGGGAATATGGAACACTCCCGTTGTGTACAGTCGCGCACCACAGTCCCTAGCCCACTTGAGTCGAAGCCCGAGATCTGAAGCAGGCGGTTTCTGTACGACAGCCCACCCAAACCATCACAAGGCCACACACACACACACACACACACACATTTCAAACCAATGGAGGCTTTGGGTGGGCTGTCGTCCAGAAACAGCCTGCTCTAGATCTCGGGCTTCGACTCAGGTGGGCTTCTTTCAGTGTATCAGAGGTTAAACTCATAAATTCATTACTGCTGTGAATGGGAGGGAACTCAGACTTGTAAATGTACGATCCCTCACCAACTATAGAACTGCCTCCTTCATTCTTATAGGGACTGTGGTGCGCGGGTGTACAGTCAGCGGCAAATGTCGTGTCGCCTCCCTCAGAGCTTTTTGAAGGATAACATAAAGTCTGATAATAATGGAACCAACACATTTCACCAATACAGAATTATAATAACCACGGGGAAAATTAATAAACCCCTCGTATTTTTTTTAGTTTACGAGCCTGTGAAGCTTATATTTCCATACTGTACTTCATGACTTAATTAAGTGGCTGATGTGGCGACATGACTTTTGCCGCCGACTGCACATTACATTACGCCAACTTTGGACAGACCCCGGATGGAATATTGGTGAAGAAAGTGAAAAAAAAAAAAACTATTACTACCATACCCAAGACAGTAGTGTGAGTGAGTGAAGTAGCTTATAGGAGAACCTTCGTATACTAGGCTATACCTGCAGAACGTGAGGCAAGTGGTATAGTGTAAAACGCCTTGCACATCGATCCCCTCATGTCGTAAAGCCTTAGTAACAGTCCAGCTGCAAGTACGTACAGCCACAATAAAATGTCCACCCACCCACACTTTCCTTCCATCGTAGTGAATAATATCTTGGTAATAAAGAACAACACGTGTTTGATTTTGCAGCACCTCATAATAATAATAATAATAATAATTGAGGGCATGATTTTGCAGAACCTCATAAGAATAATAATTGAGGTTATGATTTTGCAGCACCTCATAATAATAATAATAATAATTGAGGGGGTCGAGTTGACGTAAGGTGTTGTTGTATGAATATATTATGATATGATACTGATTTGTTTGCACAATGGTAGGAAAGTGTTGGTGGCTATTTGATTGTGGCTGTAGTTACCTGGTATTACCGAGTACATACTGAACATATAAGTACCTGTCATTACCGAGTAGCCTACATACTGAACATGGAGAAGGTGGTGGCAGAGTGGGTACAACGACGAACTGCAAACTTCAAGGGCCCAAGTTCGAGTCCACGCCAAAATGTCTAGGGTATTTCCTTGCTGTTCGTCAAGTATCCTGGTTACGCCGACACGTCAAGAAAGTATTCCCTACATTGTCTTGAACTCACAACATAGAAGATACCCGACCATATTCCAAGATGTTGTGAGTGACGGTGTAGCTGCCCTCTCCTGATAGTGACGTGTATAAATAAGGTGTCGTCATCTAGTGGGGCAGAAGAGAAGCTAACAACACCATGAAGCTCCACTCTATCTCATCTACATAATAATACCCAATAATCTCGGGGCCTCGAAAGAGTTAACGGGCTACTGACAGCCTACAGTCCCAAGGTTGAGTTAGTAAAAAAAAAATATATATATATAATTACAAGTACAGTACTGCATGGGATTACTGAGTAGGCTACATACTGAACATATCATTTAATAATAAGTACCTGCGTGATATTACCGAGTAGAGACTTAGCATATACAGTACAGTAAGTACCAGCTTACATTACCGAGTACATACTGAACATATAATTACTTCGTACTACATAACACATCTTCTCCATTTGCATACTAAGGTTCTAAACTGCTCCAAAGAATAGCAGGTTTTTTTTTTTTTTTTTTTTTTTTTTTTTTTTAGCAACCCTCCAACATACATACATACATACACACGGCACCACACGATATAATTATTACACTGGATGTACTACTACTATGCGTGGCTATCATTCTCATACGCATCATTATGCATTTAATTTTTTATTTTTCTTCAGGATCACATCACGAAACTAAAGAAAAATAAAAAATAAATGGATTGGAACACGATATACTGAACTGACTGAACTGACACACACTCACATTCACTCTGACACTAAGCTCCATGAATTTCTCGGCTTCTGTCAGTATTTATATAGTAGGCTATTTACACAGGCTTGCTACCTTGAGAGAGAGAGAGAGAGAGAGAGAGAGAGAGAGAGAGAGAGAGAGAGAGAGAGAGAGAGAGAGAGAGAGAGAGAGAGAGAGAGAGAGAGAGAGAGAGAGAGAGAGAGAGAGAGAGAGAGAGAGAGAGAGAGAGAGAGAGAGAGAGAGAGAGAGAGAGAGAGAGAGAGAGAGAGAATGAAGAAAATAGGAACATGAGAGAGAGAAGAATGAAGAAAATTGGAACATGAGAGAGAAGAATGAAGAAAATTGGAACATGAGAGAGAGAGAAGAATGAAGAAAATTGGAACATGAGAGAGAGAAGAATGAAGAAAATTGGAACATGAGAGAGAGAGAGAGAGAGAGAGAGAGAGAGAGAGAGAGAGAGAGAGAGAGAGAGAGAGAGAGAGAGAGAGAGAATGAAGAAAATAGGAACATGATCTTTAATTTTGACTATCATTACGAAAAAAAAAATTAATAATAATATAGGCACAGTACCTCACAAGAATGAATTAAAGCTAAATATAATATGCTACAATATTTTACGATTGCTCAACTACAGTATGGGTATAAACATTAATGTATACAAAACAATTCTCTAGGCTTATTGAAATTCACCTTCTTTCTCTCCTCCCTCTCTTTTCAAAACATATACATCTATTTTAATTACTATTTCTATGTTCAAAATTCACTCCTGTATTTCCTTGTTCCATTTTTTATTTCAATTTCATCTCTTCTGATTACTATTTCTATGTTCAAACTTTACTCCTGTCTTTCCGTTTCTCCCTTTTTTCTTTCCATTTCCTCCCTTTGATTACTATTTCTGTGTTCAAAATTCACTCCTGTCTTTCCTTTTCTCTCTTTTTGATTTCCATTTCCTCTCCTCTGATTACTATTTCTATGTTCAAAATTCACTCCTGTCTTTCATTTTCTCCCTTTTTTTCTCTCCCATTTCCTTTCTGCTTGCTTGCTTGCTGTCACACCTCTCTATCACCTAGCTTCTTCTGGCGCTATATGACCTCGCTGTTGTGGCGCCTAATATCAAACAATCAACAATATAAGCAACTCTCTTTACATATCACACTCTCCTACAAATCACGTTAGGCTCGACGGACGGGACGACGTGAAAACCTTGAGGTAAAAAATACTAAAAATAACAATGCCATTATTTGTCAGGGAGGAAAAATGAGCTTAGTGAGTCATTCCTGCTAAATTACAAGGCGAAACATGATTAAATGTGTAAATAACCTAAGGAAACAGTATATTTTAAGCGTTAAACATGTAAATATAACTATAGTAATTACGTTAACACGGCAATTTGTCTATACTCGGATTACTGAAACAGCCTAACGAGTGGCTCTTTACTACCCAATAATCAAGTAATAATGATGTGATGTAAATGATGGACACCGAGGAATATATGAAGGACATGAGAGTGTAAAATAGGACATGACAGTGTAAAATAGGACATGAGTGTAAAATAGGACGAGTGTAAAATAGGACACGAGTGTAAAATAGGACGAGTGTAAAATAGGACATGAGTGTAAAATACGACATGAGAGAGTAAAATAGGACATGAGAGTGTAAAATAGGACATGAGTGTAAAATAGGACATGAGAGTGTAAAATAGGACATGAGTGTAAAATAGGGCATCACAGTGTAAAATAGGACATCACAGTGTAAAATAGGACATCACAGTGTAAAATAGGACATGAGAGTGTAACATAGTATTTCATGCCATGGCTGCCTTGCTGTCTTTTATCGCAAATTACACTTCTTTTATTTTTAACTTATTCTTGTTTTTATTTATTTTTACCAAGGCTTGTATCATGTTCACTTCTTTTTTTTATTATAACGTTTTGGTATAGAAAGAGTTAGTGTATCATCATAAGACCTATAAAACAATTTAAAATAAGTAAACAAACAACACAGAGTAAACAATACAAACAATGCACTCTATTATTATAAACTTACGTGATTAGGCTACACTTCCTGTTACCCAAAATGTTAGGCTACAATAAAAAAAAGTAAAGATGGTACAAGCCTAATTGGTTCTCTAACTCCTCTTATATAAACTCGATTATATTTCACTTCCTGTTGCCAAGATACGTACGAGAATATTACCTCTGTTATCCTACATAATTATATATACAGTAGGCCTATATGTATTTTTTACTTATTTATTTTATCCTCCCGAAGTAAAGTAAACAGAATGTGAAGATGAGCGAGCCTCGTGCCTTGCAAGTGTATTAGGTTGTGTTAGTAAGGATAAGCCACCGTGGAATGTTGCGTGTGACACCAGCCTACACCTCGGGTCATGGTAGGTCAACAACACACACACACACACACACACACACACATTCAGGAGAGGTTACATGGTAGGTCAACAACACACACACACACACACACACACATTCAAGAGAGGTTACATGGTAGGTCAACACACACACACACACATTCAAGAGAGGTTACATGGTAGGTCAACAACAACAACACACACACACACATTCAGGAGAAGTTATATGGTATGTCAACAACAACACACACACACACACACACACACATATGTCCATAATACTGGGGGCAGACTATACTACCTACAGTGAGGCCCTTATCACCCTTGGCATGGTCTCCCTAAACACAGTACACCACAACATTCTGCGTCGATTTAGCATAGAACTGCTAAGAAATCCGAGACATCGAGATATGCTCCCCCCTTCCCTTCCACCACCACGACAATCGACGAGGCATATCAACATCTTAACACCGATAAGGGCACGTACTGACCGCTACAATAACAGTCCTATACCAACTATGGTCAGAATTATCAACAATAAATAATTATACTACATCTATATTTGTCTCACCATCATAACATTTTTCATTTTTGAATATATAAAAGCATTCCCATCAATCATCAACCATGTAATTTATATAACGTATTGTGCATTTTCAGCCTTATGGCTGCAACCTCAATAAACCGTTTATTATTATTATTATTATTATTATTATGTGTGAGTGAACATGAGTGATTGTAATTTGTGTACGTCTGTGTGTTGGTTTGTGAGAATGAATATTATGTGCGTATGTGCGAGAATGTATTTGTGTATGTCTGTTAATTTATATGTATCTATAAAGCATCACAATTTTACAATGTATATTTTCAACCCTTGGCTGCCTGTATCAAATAAGCATTTTTATTATTATTATTATTATTATTATTATTATTATTATTATTATACCGCCATTCAGGAGAGGTCAAACAAACAGAATGTGTGCAAATTAATGACGAAATATCTTGCACAGTTAAAAACAAAAAGGAAAGGCGGGAAATAATATGAGTGGAGTATTTCGGAAAAAGATTACTTACTCAGTTTGTTTAACCCAACACAAAAACACACACACACACACACACGGTCAATAGTTACTGCCTCCACTTTTTTTTTAAACTGTACAAAACCCACAATAGACATTAATGGACCCTGTGTGTGTTGTAGTCAGAAAATTGTAGGTAAATGAGTCCTTCAAATATTGCCACGAAACACACACACACACACACACACCTATATCGAATGAGCTTGTTTGTGTCGTGGCATGGTCAGGAGGAATCAACAGAAGCCTCCAATTTTCAAACACGATACAGCTAGGGTCCTTAAGGGGAGATTGGAGTGTTTCTGATTCCTACAAACTCTTCCAGCACCTCATAATAATAATTGAGGGGGTTGAGTTGACATAAGGTGTTGTATGATTATATTTTGATATAAGGTGTTGTATTATTATATTTTGATATAAGGTGTTGTATGATTATATTTGGACATAAGGTGTTGTATGATTATATTTTGATATGATACTGATTTTTTTTTGCAAGATGGAAGGAAAGTGTTGGTGGTTATTTGATTGTGGCTGTATCAAAAGGGTACCAAAATGTAGGCTTGTCTCCTATACAAAATACCCCGAAAAAGAAGGATAAATTAAAAATACGTCTTTCCCAATGTACTGACGCGGCAGGGATTTTAAAAAAGGGCTTAGATAATCTATATATGAATGGGGCCCCGGCTGAGAGAGAGAGAGAGAGAGAGAGAGAGAGAGAGAGAGAGAGAGAGAGAGAGAGAGAGAGAGAGAGAGAGAGAGAGAGAGAGAGAGAGAGAGGGAGAGAGAGAGTACTGTCTTTTAATATATTATCTAAAAGTAATAAATAAACTGTAAGAAATGTGTGTCTATCTGTCTGGATGGATGGAAGTAATGGACACCAACAGTTACTCACCTCTAACCTAACCAACACTCACTCACTCACTCGATCTGATATTATTCTGCCGTGAAGGAACGAAACACGAACCTCCCTCGTTAGCTCTTTACTCAATACATGCAATACAACCAACCACACACACACACACACACACACACACACATGCACACTCCACGTAACACATCCACGCTCACTTCAACATGCAAAGACGTTCACTTCAACATGCAGCTATATAGGGCTTTTCGTTAACTTTAATAACTTTCTAATGTTTGTTGAAATTTATTTATTAAGACACTCTGTAATGTAGTTTTGTTGATATTTATTTATTAAGGGACTCTGTGATGTAATGTTTGTTGATATTTATTTATTATGGGATTCTGTGATGTAATGTTTGTTGAGATTTATTCAGTAAGGGACCCTGTGATGTGGTCATGTAGAAAATTGAAGATAAATGAGTCCTTCTTAATTATATACTGCCACGAAACACACACATCTAGGCTATATAGAAGGAGCTTGTTTCGTGGCATAGTCAGGAGGAATCAGTAGCCTCCAATTTTCATATACGATCACAGGGTCCTTAATTAAGTAAAACCTAAGCCTTTACTTATGGGTACAATTTGACACTGTATTCAACCCTTCGATGTCAGAAGTGCTTCCCTCTAACTGAGTCTAACACGAACACTTGGCATCTTTATTAATCAAAGGAAAGTCATCAGTCGCTGTTATTAAGGTCCCAGTGATCGTGTGTATGTGAATTGGAGGCATCTGATTCCTCTTGACTATTCCACAAAATAATCTCCTTCCATATTGGTGGTGTTTCGTGGCAATATTTGAAGGACTTATTTACCTCCCACTTTCTTACCTACATCACAGGGTCACTTAATTAAGAGGTTACAATGAAAGGATTGCAATAGAATGATCTGATTTTGTAGGAGGATAAAAGAAACACTCTCATGTGTTAATTAAAAGTACCACCATCGATTCTATTTCAAAATTATTATTGCCGTAGGAAAGGTGTAGTAATCTGATCACAGAGCATAAAGAAACCCTGGCAGTCCTTTGCTTTAATGTCTGAAGGTCGGTAGATATTCCTGTCCTTCAGTAAAAAAAAAGATTTATATCCACGCAACAGGCAGCGTCAAGAAACAAGAAGTAAGGTCTCAACACACTTAAGTAGAGACCAAGGTAATGAATGTCCTTGAGTAACACGTATATACAGACGGTAATTACAGCTACTGAATGAAGGAGTAAATATTGTAATATATTCTGTGTATCGTGCTATGTAGATGATAATAACAGTTACTGAATGAAGGAGTTAATGTTGTGTATCATACTATATTACTCATGAATGATATGGCTTCTCTACCAAAATTCATGAAGGTCGATGTATCATAGCGTGTTTACTATTTATATATACGTGTACAGTACAGTCACGAGCACAAATAAGTATACAGCTTTGGTTGAAGCTTTGAACAGTCCATCAATTCACCAACGAAATAATTTCAATAGAGATGTTATTGTGCATTTATTTTCTGTGTCTAGGTATTCGAACCACACCTGAATACTTATTAGTGCTCGTGACTGTACAGTTGGACACATGAATGGGTGGTACAGCCCTGGTGAAAGATACTTGTCCCATTTGAGTAACCAGTGTCTATTATTAGGTACTTGCTTTTTATTACCATCCTCAATACTGACGTCTGCCCCTGATGTCTCCTATTTGGCACTAATAAGGAACTTGATATTGGGAGAAATTGACTATCTTTCACTTGGGCTGTACCACCCATTCATGTGTCCAACTGTACATACGTGGAAGAGATAAACATCATCTTTCCTTGAATACTGGAGTGATTAGTGTGAGGGCTGGGAAGTGGTGGTGGCCTACTGGGCTGGCCTATAATTATACTTGTTTATAATTACTAGTTGGTGATTCGCTGGAGTGGCTCAGGGGAGAGAGAGTATATAGCTTTGTACAGGCATTGTCAAGAGTTTTGTCAAATGTTTTGGATATAGTGAACTTTGACAATCATCACAGTGTCAAAAACAAAACAAAAAAGTGTTGCTTTGTGCAATCGTGGTCAAGAATTCTGTCACCTGTTTTAGGTAAAGTGAACTTTGACAATCAGTGTCAAAAAAAAAAAAAAAAAAAAAAAAAAAAAAAGTGGGCTACAGCTTTGTACAGTCGTGGTCAAGAATTTTGTCACCTGATTTGGATAAAGTGAAAGGAGACAACAATACCTTCATGAGTTTGTGATTAATGAGATTCACACAGGACCCAGCTAGCCTACGTCTCATTCACCACATAATTATATGAATATCAGGACTCGCCTTCAGACAGGATTTTCGAGAGACAATTAGATTATTCTCAGTAACAGTATGTAAGAGGCTTGTGTCAGTTCTTGGAGAGGCATTATTAAGGGGGAAGTTTTGTGGTGGTAATTCTGGAGCAACTGAATCCTCCAAACTATTCCAAGCAACAGAACACCATTATTTTTGCTCTTCTGGTCCTGTTTCCTGGCATAGCCTACTTTGGAGGAATTGAGGAGCTCCGATGTAACAAAAAGCGAATTACCACCTTAAACCAAGAGGTGGTATAGTACAGTACAGCAGTAGACACGAGTTCTTTACCACCGATGTGATTTACAACAGTGGAATTGATCTTCTGTACAGCCACAATCAAATATCCAGCAACACTTTTCTTCCATCGTAGTAAATATCTTGGTAATAGAGAACAACACATGTATGATTTTGCAGGACAACATAATAATAATTGAGGGGGTTGAGTTGACGTAAGGTGTTGTTGTTGTATGATTATATTTTGATATGATACTGATTTATTTGCACGGTGGAAGGAAAGTGTCGGTGGTTATTTGATTGTGGCTGTACGTCAGTGTTGGCAAGACTATACAGTACTGTATATATATTTCTCAGTCTCCTTTTCAGTTCCATACTCACACTTCTACCCCTTATACTATATTAGCCTTACACCACATGCAGTAGCCTACAGAGGGAGGGATCGAACACACAACACTTATCAAAGATGTATAACAATGGCCCTTGACCCACATTGAACGTAATTACAACACAAACTCATGAAACCAACCTGTATCTAAATTAGTGGGTCAGTCAGTTAGTTTGTTAGTTCACGGATTTTTATATTTATTAAGAGGAGAAGTGAAGACATATTTACCACCACTACTACTACTACTACTACTACTACTACTACTACTACTACTACTACTACTACTACTACTACTACTACTACTATAATATATACGTAAGATGTAAGAGTTGTGTTGTAATAATATTCGCGACCCCAGATTTATGTAGATCATCAAGGGGGAAGTTTTGTGTTGGTAATTCTGAAGCAACTAATTCCTCCAAACTATTCCAAGCAACAGAACACCATCATATTTGTTCATCTGGTCCTGTTTCCTAGCATACTTTGGAGGAATCAAGGCACTCCAATGTAACACAAGTGAATTTCCCCATTATCATTATTATATATATATATTTTAAGGTGGTAATTCACTTTTGTTACATTGGAGTGCCATGATTCCTCCAAAGTATGCCAAGAAATAGGACCAGATGAACAACAAAAATAATGGTGTTCTGTTGCTTGGAATAGTTTGGAGGAATAATTTGCTCCAGATTTACCAACACTGTACTTCCTCAAGAAACAGGACCACATTAGCAAAAAAAAAAAAAAAAAAAAAAAAAAAAAAAAATATATATATATATATATATATATATGTATATATTGTTCTGTTGCTTGGAATAGTTTGGAGGAATTATTTGCTCCAGACTTACCAACACTGTACTTTCTCCTTGATGTAGCTTATACGTGTACGGTACCTTACATGCAAACCGGATTACATAGACCATTACATGACATTTACTGTTTAAGGGATTATCGCCATGACCAACACTATTATTACTACTACTACTACTACTACTACTACTACTACTACTACTATTGTTATCACCATGACGAACACTATTATTACTACTACTACTACTACTACTATCACCATGACCAACACTACTACTACTACTACTATCACCATGACCAACACTACTACTACTACTACTACTACTATTATTGTTAGCTGACCAACACTATTACTACTACTACTACTATCACCATGACGAACACTACCACTACTACTACTACTATTACTACTACTACTACTATCACCATGACGAACTCTATTACTACAACTACTACTACAACTACTACTACAACTAAAAATAATAATAATACATGCTAATTAAATATTTGTCAAAAGTTTTACAATTTCCAAAACACATTATTTCCATCTACACTGTACTGTACTTTTCTATTGTGAATGGAGATTAGAGGAAAGATTTTAAAGTCTGCGGTGTAAAATATTTAGAGTTCAGTGACTTTACAATGTGTGTGTGTGTGTGTGTGTGTGTGTTATGTATGTATGTATGTATGTGTATGTATGTATGTATGTATATGTATGAACAGTATGTATGTATGTGTGTATGTGTATGTATGAACAGTATGAATAGTATGTATGTATGTATGTATGTATGTATGTATGTATGTATGTTTGTATGTCACAGGTTGCGTGGGAGGTGAGGGAATGCTTGCGTTAATGGGATAATAATTCACTTTTGTTACATTGGAGTGCCTAGATTCCTCCAACTTATTTACCAACTTATTTACCTACCACAGCAAAAAAAAAAAATTCAATTCCTGGGAGTATGCAATGAAGTTTTTTTTTTTTTTTTTTTTTTTTTTTTTTTTTTTTTTTTTTTTTTTTGAGACATGCATGGATTCGTGGTATATACTGTACAGCAGCCGAGGTGTAAAATGTTCACCTCCTCCCAGAATTAAGGTGATTTTTTCTTCTTGGTACAGCCACAATCAAATATCCACCCACAGTTTCCTTCCATTGTGCAAATAAATCAGTATCATATCAAAATATAATCATACAACAACAACACCTTACGTCAACTCAACTCCCTCAATTATTATTATTATTATGAGGTGCTGCAAAATCATACAACAACAACACCTTACGTCAACTCAACCCCCTCAATTATTACTATTATTATGAGGTGCTGCAAAATCATACACGTGTTGTTGTTCTTTATTACCAAGATATTTACTACGATGGAAGGAAAGTGTCGGTGGATATTATATTGTGGCTGTACCTCGTATAAAACTTTATCTTCCACGAAAATAATTATAATCTTCGTTGCTCAATTCCCATATATTTTGCAATGCGAATATAATATAGCGACGAAAATTGTTGTCATCGAAGATAAGTTTAAGGTGGAAATTTGATGTTGGTAAATCTGGAGCAACTGAATCCTCCAAACTATTCCAAGCAACCGAACACCATTATTTTTGCTCTTCTGGTCCTGTTTCCTGGCATACTTTGGAGGAATCAAGGCACTCCAATGTACCAAAAAAGAATTACTACCACCTTAAGGGACCCTGTGATGTAGTCCGGAAATTGAAGGTAAGTAAGTCCTTCAAATATTGCCACGAAACACACACACACATACACACACACCTACCGTATATGGAAGGAGCTTGTTTCGTGGCATAGTCAGGAGGAATCAGAAGCCTCCAAGTCTCATACACGATCACAGGGTCCTTAATTTAGGGGAGCATGCACCTCTTCTTGGTAAATTAGAGGGCTGGTGACTCCTCCAACTAATTCCAGGAAACAAATCACCTCTATGTTACTAAATAGGGAATCTGTTTCATGATATAAATTGGAGGACTTAGTAGCCCTCAAAAAAAAAAAAAGAAAAAAAAAAAAAAAAAAAAAAGTTATAGTTCCATTTCTTAATACCGTGATGCACAGTACAGTCACGAGCACTAATAAGTATACATGCATGTAGCTTTGGTTTGTTGACGTTTTGAAAAGTCCACCAATTAATTCACCAACGAAATAATTCCAATGGAGATATTATTATGTATATATTATTTACTGTCTCTCTATATATAGGTAGTCGAAGCAAGCACACCTGGATACGTATTAGTGCTCGTGACTGTACAATAATCAACACAGAACGACCTCACGTGACCCGACACGATACCTTCCCGTGTTATTATGTACGACTACTACGACTACTACTACTACCAGGTTGACGCATTGTTGCCAAATGCACGATGAAAGAGAAGAGTTAGTATTTCCCGACACAGCAGCAGCAGCAGACCCATTAACTAACTATATAGGTCGCATGTACAGTCGTCCACAAAAGCACTTATACTGCCTTCTGTCCATCATTATTTACTTACCCACATACATAGATACATACAGTCGTGGTCAAAAATAATCATCCATATAGGAGTAACTCACGTAAGATTTTGACAGCTTCCCTCTGTTCCTTAGCTGATAAACTTTCCAATAAATAGGTAAAGTACCATCGTTTGATTTAATACAAGCAGCTACACACTACTTAAAACAATAACATCATAATTATGTGAACATGAAAACATTACACAGTAAATTGTTAAAGTTACCCATATGTGGATGATTATTATTGACCACGAGTTACAGTACTTCTGATGATGTTAAGGGGGTGCGGGAGTAGGGGACAGACTTGGGGGTTGGGGGGTGCGGGAATAGGGGGACAGGCTTGGGGTGGGTAGAAAGCCTGTCCCATATTCCCGAACCCCCCTAACACCTCCCCCAAGCCTGTCCCCCTACTCCCGCAACCCCCCCAAGCCTGTCCCCTACTCCCGCACCCCTCAAACCCGCCCCCCCAAGCCTGTCCCCCTATTCCCGCACCCCCTTAATATTTCTCTGACTACCACAACATTATTTTATTTCTTCTCGTCGGAGGGAACCATCTACTTCTGATATTGTAAATTTTTCTCTGACTGGCACAACATGATTTTACTTCTCGTTGGAGGGAACCACGTATATTTCTGACGTTAATTTTTCTCTGACCACCACAACATTATTTTTTTACTTCTCGTCGGATGGAACCAACTACTTCTGATGTTCATATACAAACAATATATAGACCTACTCTTAGTTATCTGTTTATGTTTTTAAGATAATAATAATAATAGTAGGTCTGGACTAATGCCACAAGTTTTCAAAATGATGCTATGTTTGTGACCCAGTTGTACAGTCGGCAAAAATAGTATTGGAACTTCCCTACGGATATTTATAGTTAATTTCAAAGTAAGGGTGGTTTCAATATATATTTTTTTTTGCCGACTGTAGTAAGTGATAATAAAGTAAAGGGGGAAGTTTTGTGTTGGTAAATCTGGAGTAATTGAATCCTCCAAACTATTCCAAGCAACAGAACACTATTATTTTTGCTCTTCTTCTGGTCCTGTTTCCAAGCATACTTTGGAGGAATCATGGCACTCCAATGTAACAAAAAAGCGTGTAGTGTGAGTGCGTGTAGTGGTCATTGATCTTCCATATCTCTTTGCACCCGTCACCTCACCAGCCACGTACAGTACACACAAGAAACAAGAAGTGAACTCAATAGTGTGTGACGCATTAAACACCTAGCACCAACAACAACAACAACACCCATCCACGCCACTCGTATAAGTCGTATTGTCCTCTATACCAAGACCAATATTATGACAAGTATTCTATTGGTCTAACTCTATACCATACTGTTAGTTATCTCCAACCCTCACCGCTATTAGTTTAAGTACTCTATAGCTCTCTACCATATTGTTACCTATCTCTCCCACTCCCTGCTATTAGTTTAAGTACTCTATAGCTCTGTACCTTATTGCTGTCTATCTCCAACCCTTCCCACTATGAGTTTAATTAAGTAGATACTCTAGCTCTGTTAATTACTGTTGTCTATCTCTCCCCCTCCCTCCCCCTCACAGCTATCAGTCTAAGTACTCCAGCTTTCTACCTTACTGCTGTCTATGTCCACCCCTTACCTCTATCTGTCTTAATACTCCTGTCCTATCTCTTCCCTTTCCCTGCTATCAGTCTAAGTACTCCTGCTGTTCTATACCTTATGGCTGTCTATCTCTCCCCCTCCCTGCTATCAGTCTCAGTACTCCAGCTTTCTACCTAATGGCTGTCTGTCCCTTCCCCCTCCCCACCAAGCTGTTATCAATCTCAGTCGGTACTCCTGCCGATTTATCTTCATTGCCCTACAAAGACAGATATTGACATTCTTAACACTGAACATAGGTTTCATGCCCGTTATTGAGCACCAGCGATCATTACCAATCAACCAACCAACCAACCAAACACACACACACACACACACACACACACACGTCAGGCGATAAAAAAAAAAAAATAAAAAAAAAAAAAAATAGATGATAAAAAAAATAAAAAAATGTCAATCTATCTATTCATCCACAAGTTGTTGTTTTTTCACGAGTATAGCACAGAGCAGTTGTTTCCATTTTCATCTAAGCATGTCGTAGTGGCAGCTCCTATATTAGGCTATACTGTACAGACAGCCATTAGTACAAACATAAAAAGGTTGTTAGGTTATTTATTATGTTGTGAGTGAACCGAATGGGTACATGAAACCCTTCAATTTAAGCCAGGGAGCAAACTATTATTATTTCTCTAGGCAATACGAGTAGGGAATCTAATGCCTGTCCACCATAAACTGACTACAAATATCACGCCCAATCCCAATCACAATATCGTATATTTATAGCCTACACGTACTCAGCTCCAAGCAACAAACCCATCCCTTCTTAAGAGGATTGCATGGGAATGTGGCCATATACTTCTGTAGGCAATACGAGTAAGGAATCTAATGCCTGTCCACCATAAACTGACTACAAATATCACGCCCAATCCCAATCACAATATCGTATCTATAGCCTACACGTAGTCAACTCCAAGCAGCAAACCCATCCCTTCTTAAGAGGATTGCATGGGAATGTGGTCATCAATCAATCAGATGTACTGTACTATATTACTCACACTGACACGCTTAAAAGGAGGTGTTATACTTTTGGTGTATTGACACGCGTTTATTCTTCCAAAGTTTGCCAGGAAACAGGAACAGATGAACAAAAATAATGGTGCATGGCCTGTTGCTTGGACTAGTTTGTAGGAATCAGTTACTCCAGATTTACCAACACTGTAATATATATACCCCCTAAAGGGACCCCGTGATGTAGTCAGAAAATTGGAGGTTAGCGAGTCGTTCAAATATTGCCACGAAACACAAACACACACACACACCTATATGGAAGGAGCTTGTTTGTTTGGTGGCATGGTCAGGAGGAATCAGAAGCCTTCAATTTTCATACACGATCACCACAGGGCCCTTAACAACACAACAGGTCATAAAACCAAACACCAGACAGTCGCTATAATAACATGACGTGATGCAACTCTTTACCAACAGAATAGGCTACTCAAAGAAGGTTGAATACATTTGCAAACGCCATTATAAAGTCTATGGAGGTATGTACAGAAAGTATAGCCCATATTTCACCTTCATTTTTACCAGATAAATGCCACAAAGTATCCATTTCCTACCCATTTCCTGTCCTTAATCTTTTACCAGTGAAATACCACAAAGTATTCATTTCCTGCACTTAATCATGTTACCCGGAATCTTCAAAATTTAATCACTTTTAGGAATCGTACTAACCAATTATCCTGCAAGGTTAATGAAATCCGTCGATAAGTTTCTGAGATACTGTAGAATAAATTGTTGAACCTCGATCGCACACACTACAGATGGTGAACCTTGTTTAGGCTACTTAACCAACCAACAAACGCACATGTCGAGTGAAAACCCAACCTTAGATACAGCTGAAATCAAAAGTCTACAGGCTATTTCCTTCCATCGTCGTATTTATTTATTTATTTATAGTGCAAGGGAATCAGAACCGGTAGCACATCTAAATAATATATATAATCATACAACACCGTATTATATGAACGATACGTATACATAGGAGATGCTGTTGCTAAATCATACATGTGTTGTTCTTTATCCCCAAGATTATTACTACGATGGAAGGAAAATTTAGGTGGATGGTAGCCTATTTTGATTTTTGGTTGTACAGCCACAATCAAATATCCAGACACTTTCCTTCCATCGCAGTAGATTTAATTATCTTGGTAATAAAGAACAACACGTGTATGATTTTGCAGCACCTCATAATAATAATTGAGGGGGTTGAGTTGACGTAAGGTGTTGTAAGATTATAGTTTGATATGATACTGATTTATTTGCACAATGGAAGGAAGGTGTTGGTGGTTATTTGATTGAGGCTGTACCAGTGACGGAAACTTCTACGGAATCAGATATTACGGATTATGAAGATGTGCTAACGGAAAGAACAGATAGATGGTAGAGTTAAGGGGTTAGCATACTTTTAGTCGTATACATTAGGGCGCCATGATTCCTCCAAAGTATGCCAGGAAACAGGGCCAGCAGATTAACACAAAATAATGGTGGTGGCCTGCTGCTTAGAATAGTTTGGAAGAAACAGTTAGGCTACTCCAGCAGATTTACGAACACTGTACTACACCCTTAACATAGATATTAAAAAAGTATTATTAATAAGTATATAAATGTGTCCATCAACCCACCAGCAATAAGGTCATAGCGGTAAGGGCAACAACAGAAGAGAGAGAGAGAGAGAGAGAGAGAGAGAGAGAGAGAGAGACTTGGTTGTATATAGCCTAGTGTAGTGGTAACCTAATGTTTACACCCGTCGCCATGTGAATGAATACAAGTACTGTATATAGTGTAGTGCCGTCAACACACACACACACACTTCATTACAGCCATTTCATCCCCTTCAAATTATTAGGTTAGATCTCTCAGAATTGGTAAGAAATTATTATTGTATTGTAAGTGTTGTAGCTGCGTTGTGTCCAAGCCCATGTATTGTACAGCCGAGCTCGTAAATTCGCGACCACGTACTTAGATGTTTATGCCATCTGAGCTGGTAACACTGTGTGGGGAAGGTGTTATTGTAGGTGAAAGATTGTATCATGTCCCTCTACTATGTTCCACCAACTCTGATTCCTCACCAAATAAATGTTACCAGCTCAAATGGCATAAACATCTAAGTACATGGTCGCCAATTTACGAGCTCGGCTGTACTGTACTACGCATTTGTTGTTGTTAGTGTTAGTTACGTTTTATATTTCCTTAAGGGGATAATACACTCTTGGTACATTGGAGCGCCATAATTTCTCCAAAGTATGCCAGGAAACAGGACCAGGTTAGCAAAAATAATAGTAGCCTGTTGCCTGGAATAGTTTGGAGGATTTATTTGCTCCAGATTTACCAACAGTGTATCTAGCTTGATATAGGTTAGGTGTACGAGGGCTTTCCCGGTGATGGCCTTAATTAATAAATGAAGGTCAACTAGCTTATACCTAACTTAGTATGGAAGGAAACAATTATCTTATTGTACCTAAACATAAACAATTATATTTCTCATATCTAACCAAATGAATGAGCATTTCTCCTAATAAGATTGTACCATAACCACTGGTATTATAAATGTTTACATAATTATAACTCAGTATACCTTTGCACAGATTAACTAACCTAACCTATATCGGAATACCTTTGCATGAGTTACGTCACCTCACCATACACTTGCATGATAATTTAATTTTTTCCTCTAGCACTGCATGACACTGTCCTGGCACGAGCTGGTGGGGAGTGTCACAAGGGGAACATTATAAAATTTAATCCCCTCATCATTCAAGGACAGGTAAAGGTATAGTTATTACTCATTCTCTCATCATTCAAGGACAGGTAAAGGTATAGTTACTCATTCTCTTATCTATCAAGGACAGGTAAAGGTGTAGTTACTCATTCTCTCATAATTCAAAGAAAGGTAAAGGTATAGTTACTCATTCTCTCATAATTCAAAGAAAGGTAAAGGTATAGTTACTCATTCTCTCATCATTCAAGGACAGGTAAAGGTGTAGTTACTCATTCTCTGGTTCAGTCTGAATAATAATAATAATAATTTGCCTTTCCATCTGAATGACTGAATGTGTGTGTATGTGACGTGTCTGTTACCGAACTCTTAACGATTTTCCCTGTGAATATGAACAGCCAAAAAACTAATGGCAATAAAAGAAGTTAATATAATCGACAATAAACGTAACATTTTAGTACTACATTGCCGAGAAACAGGGTCGGTATTCACAAAAGCAAAGTTTACTCATAATTAAGGGAACCTATGATGTAGTCAGAAAATTGGAGGTAAATGAGTCCTTCAAATATTGCCACGAAACATCTCTATAGGCTATATGGAAGAAGCGCGTTTCGTGGCATAGATAGGAGGAATCAACTGAAGCCTCCATTTCCCACACACGATCACAGGGTCCTTAAGTTAAAATTTTGTTCGTTAGCGTTTATTTGTGGCAATGACTTATAGGACCCGACACTGCTTCGAAATCATTATATAAACTCATACTACTAGAATAACAAAACCATTCACTGCTTAAAAAATAACCGTGCAACACTATGATGAGGTCAGAATTGCAAACATACGACTTTGCACTTCCTTCTAGAACAGCCAGAAATCGGTAACATATTAATTTAGGACCCTGACCATCGTGTATGAGACTTGGTGGCTTCTGATTCCTCCTGACTATGCCACAAAGCAAGCTCCTTTCAGTACAGGTGGTGTTTCGTTGCAATGTTGGAAAAACTCACTTAGGCTACCTCCAATTTTCTGACTACATATCAATGGGGTCCCTTAATAAATGAATATAACTTATCGCTCATAGATAACTCAAAACTTGTCATCATAATAACACTCCTCTCCATGGATAATTTTCTTCTCAACTAAAATTCAAACACAACCACACTTATCACACACATGGACAGATGACACATGTGCCCTCGAATAATGCAGGAAACAATGCGACAAACATGCTTATAAAAAAAATTTCACAGATATTTTACAAGTAGGCTATATAGTACTTACGGTACACAGGACGCAGCTACATTAGGCTATGTCTGATAACATTGTCTGAAGCGAAAACGTCAACATGTTCGAACTTTGGATAGGCTATATGGGTGTTGTTATATTGTGGAATAAAATTTTCAGAAACAAGAGAACAACATCTTAATTGGTGGTACCAGCCATTTCGACGTGTTCGCAGTGTCATCTTCAGTGGCTAAAATATAGAGAGAAATTAAAAAATAAAAAGACCGACAATTGAGTGTCGAATCTCCCTAACACACACACACACACATCGGATCCTTACTACTTAAATTATAATAATTGGTAATATTGTTGTGGTAATTCTTGTTATGGTTGTTGCATTAAATAAACAATGGACAACTTTTTCAGAGCGAGTGATGAGTGCATAACCTTACGCAAATGTTTAACCGATTTTATATATTCATTCACTCAACAGTACTAGGCTACATGACCATCCATCATATCCCTCGGGTTCAGCAGAATCATAATGTCTCCAACACAATCATCAGGTGGAGTAGGGCCTAACTGCGATCAGATTTATTGTATTCATAGTTTATTATCTATATCTATAGTCGGGTTCATTTGACAAGAAATAAACACCGACCAGTGGGAGAGGGACCTGAATTCCACACGAGCTTGTCCATACAGGTCATACATTAACAAGTATTACAGTGATGAACCTCCAATTTGGGTCAAATAGAAATGAGGTGAAACAATGCACTAACCTGATGCCCGGAACTGTGAGAGTGACACTTCAAGTAGCTATTTTAGTACTTCAGGTTGGACTAATAGTATGTTTCTGAAAGTCCAAGGAGTTCAACACCACATTTAAAAATAACGCACACAACAATACAACGTACGGTAATGTACAGCATAGTACAGTATATGGCGTGTTTGAATTCAATGAACTATATACATGATACTGAGGATTGGTGATAATAATCACATTATGGTCCAAGTTTGAGTGGAAGATATGATCATATACAGCAGAAAAGTTTACTTAATGCCTATATGTAAGTTTTCAGAACATTTACCACATTTTATGTTTCTTTATTATTCTTACACTGTACTACACACTTTAGCGTCACTTTAATTAAGGACACCACCGCACTACACAACCAATTAACGTTAATCATCAACCGACCACGTTCATTTCAGCTTCGCACTTAACAGCTGTCTGTATTCACTTCAAATCGACATCCTGTTCCCGAACTCGGTCAGCGCAGGCGAATGGGTCACCTATACGACATGAAGCTCACAGGGTAACTGCCTGGAGCTGCCGGTCGTCACCAGTCATGAAGAATGCATGAGTGGGAGTGGCCCCGTCATCGACCAGTGGAGTGAAGAGGTGTTGTGTTGGGCGGCCTGACACACTACTCCTATAGCCTCTTAGTCCATTGACGTGCATGGTAAATCTGGTGCAACTTTTTTCTCCAAACTATTCCAAGTAACAGGCTACTATAATATGTATTTGTTACTCAGGTCCTGCAGTGTTTCCTGGCATACTTTAGAGGAATCAAGGAGCTCTAGTGTACCAAAAGTATACAACCCCCATAAATTATCCTCTCGTCAGAGGAACCTTTATAATTACACTCGCCCCACATAATGACTATCCCACCCAGAACAAAATTAATAAAGTAGGAATAAGTTATCATTTTGGTACGAGGGCCTAGGATATTGGTTACATTATTACTCTACTGTACTAACGAAACACGATGATTACACGGTCTATTTGCTCATTTGTAAGCCATATCATATAACAAAAATGTGTTCGGAGACTGCAAACTTCCACAAAGGCTGATCGTTCCGTAAATATTAATAAGGCTGAGAAAATTATTAATGTTTTAATATAAGTACCCGGCAGTGCCACCGAAAATTCACCCTCATTATTAGTGCCATAGGCTAATGACAAGGGAGGTAATAATGCAGTAGACCGAAAATTCCATCTGCAGCTTACAATATAGGCTACTGTCTTGTGATTCAGAGAAAACATCACTTAAAATACACGTCACTCATATAGCTTTGAAATTCATCATAATATCACACGCACATTATGCAAGAGACATTTTTTTTTTTTTTAAGGAAATAAAAACATAAAAGTAAATATAACTTTTCGCGTTTCGTGGAGATACATTGAAAAGATGTTCGTAATAATTATAAACAATCAAACATGTTGCTCCTGAATCTACACCACTATTGCCTGCATCAAAAAGAAATATATATGGAATTATGTTCTTTGTAAATGGGCAGGAGTAATACAAAATTAAATTCTCATCCCGTTCAATGATACGTTAAACCTTGTGTTATTATTATAATGGTACTATACAGCATACAATGCCTACCTGTTGTTGTTGGACTGTGGGTCAGGGCTGAGGCATGGCTGAGGTCGAAGATAAGGATTAGTAGCCACTTTTTGCTGCGGTAACCACTATATCTGTCAACAAGTATTCGACTATTCGTACAGTAGTAGCCAAGGTCAAGGGAATATTCCCTTGACCTAGGTAGTATCTATCTGGATCCAAAGTTACCGTAACCACAAATACCCTTGGCAAATTCGATTGTACTAGCCTCGACGGTGCACTTTCATTCAAACTTTTTTGTACATCGTGCACTGATCCCGACCACCTCGCAACAGTGTCAATAATTTTGAATTTAGTAAGCTATCACAGACGACTTGAACACTGATGCTGTGGTATCTGTGACTGGTTACGTATTCAGTCTCAATTTCCCTTGGTGCAGTGATTTTTATATGCATTCCAACTTTTGCTCCTACCACTCCCGGAAGACAATCAATTTGCATAATATCCACCATTTTCCTCCAAGTTTCATGGGAGTGATAGGGGACATGATAAAGTATAGCATTGTATGAAAGAGCCACCATTGTTTCTGTGATAACTCTTGCCGACTATCTCTGTTGTGAACGGCCCAAAGTTGCACTTGTTAACTACACCTAACTAATAAATCTGTCACTAATATAATCCCCACACAATCCAAGCACTATAGGCACTTATACCTCTTGATAAATATTTGCGTCACTTTTAAATGAGAACAACTTTCCTCTCACGAAAACTACTTGTGGTTGACGCTGGGTTCTATAATGCTGTGCACGAACTGGCTGGCGGTTGCCATCTAATTGTTTACAAATTACTGCCTTGCTGAAAACTTCACGATTTCTACAGGCCATTCTACTTAATTAAGCTAGTTTAGACTTTTAATCTAGCTTCGGAGAAAATTTTACATCATCCCAAGTTTTTTATTAGTTAAAATACTCCTCGACATTTTCTCCTTGATTTAGGAATTTTCGGCTATCTGAAGGCTTTAGATTAAACTCCTATAGCAATAATAAGACAATACATTAACCTTTATAAGTGCCCTGAAGCCCCTCAACTAAAAAAATAACGACAAACACACAAACAAGCAAATATACAGCAGATATTTTTGCTTTCTGATTTCCGGGAGTCGTAGATGTGGCACCTGGCCAAATACTGTATATTTCACTCGCTTTGAACATCGCTGTAAGTCGCTGGCTACCCATTTAAACATAAAAATATAGTACAACCTCGATCACCATTATTATTTCATTGATCATATTTAAAAAGAACAATCAAAACCTTAATTCTCACAAGTGCGGGTCTGTATTGACGTTTTACCAAACAAATAGTACTTGCATATCATGTTATATCTACGAATCACAGAGATCATCAGACAAAAATAACCCGACTATAGCAAGGCAGCAAGGCCATGACTAATATAGTGACCCTCTAGTAGATTAATAGGGTAGGCCTCTACCATTTTCATAGTATCCTCCTCTTCCACCACCACCGAATATGAAGTTCCCCCTTGAGTTTTATTCTTGTAATATAAGAAGTAGAAATTGTTTGTGGCACGGTATATAAATATTTTTTTATTTCTCGTTCAATTAATGCAGTACAATGCTGCAAATTCAAATTTATAGTATATTCAGATAACATACTGGCATGTGATTGGCTTCACCTTGCTTGCAATCAAGACCTTTCGTTGCATATAGAGATTGCCAGATGCAATCTGTCACGTAGGCTAGAAAAGGTTAAAGGGTATATAATTATTTTCAACCTCAATGCCATGGACATACATATATAAAGTTGTAGTCTATTTATATATAGTTCGTTTTATTAGGTTCTCTAAAAACAAGTGTCATTCTATTTAATTTCTTGAGAGTAAATAGCAAATTTGTTTATAAATTTTGCGTTCATTCTTTCTTGAAAATTCAAGCGACTATGTTTTGGGAAGAAATTAAGAACCCAAGTAATATCTCTGTAATCAATAATTTTATCATTATATAATGAGTCATCTAAGTGCATTATTAGTTGGAACCTCAGTATTAAAAATAATTTCCTATTACATGTTTTACATTATTCGTGAATGTTGTTTGTTGTCCTTTGAGGCTCGGAGCCACAGACTAGAACACAGTGTATCATGTACACATTATCACCTTAGTTATTACATAAAATATTACTCAGGTCATATAATTTCATCATAATTCATTAAGTGTGGTCCATTGTAATATAGTTCAGCCCTTGGTGACCCAATACAAACTATATCCGGTGTATTACTCTGGTGGTGTCAGTTTTTATTAACAATGACCTTTTTTTCATTCAACTCTAGAAAATCCTACTTACCTTGTGAAACCCAGACCAGGACCACTCAGCCTACACATGTACACCTCTGTTAACCAATGACAAACTCAGCCTTGTGGTGACAAACTCGACAACAACATTCGCAGTTTATTTATTTAATTATTTTTATATATATTAGTCCAATATATTGTGACTGTACCACCAACTATACCAAGGCCATGCATACTCAACATTGGGAAACTTCACCCTAACCAGACTAACCGATGTGTATGATAACGGACAGAAACAGACTGACAACTAATTAATCCATAACCATCTTAGTTTGAGGAACAGAGTCCATCCCAGTAAGACTTGACCCAGTCCATTGCAGGTCATTGGAAGCCAGGTTAGGTTGGTTGAGGTCCTGTCCACTTCAAGCATCATAATGACCTCCCTCATGCAGAAGTTGGCCCGACTAGCAGTGAAGACCTTCTGCCGCGACCCCAAACTGAGTGCCGAGAACTTTCAGAGCAGCTATGAGAAGTTGTGTGGGATGCTGGACACCCTCACCCCACAAGACCTCAACCTCAACCCACGCCTTCTCCATGACCGCGGCCACTACAATGTGAGCATCAATGTAATCAAATTGATGACTTTCCTGAGTTACATTTCTGACTACTGTACTTTGGTAAAATTGGAACACTTCTGGTAGGCTAAATATACTGGAGGAGGGAAAAGAGAGGAGAAAAAAGGAAGGTATAGGTGTACAACTCACAGAAAAGGAAGCTAATTACCAAATTCATTCATTTTTCAATGTTGCTGATTCTTTCTTTACAAGACAATTTCCTAGAGCAAGAGTGTGGGATTTACCGAAATCACAAGCACATACCGGTAATGACAGATTTTTACATGGGAGTGGTATGGGCACATACTGTACTGTTCATGGCAGCCACAGACACTGGTTGCAAGCACACGTACCAGTGAAAAGGCAAAGCTGCATACAAGTATCTGAAAAATGTGCCTTTGAATTTTTTGCCTTTTTTTTTTTTTTCGATTACTGTTCTTTCCCAGAGTGAGAGAGTGCCCATGACATCATAATATATTAGCACCCAAAAATTAACATCACACTGGAATAAGTATAGAACAAAAAGTAGTATGTTTGACACTTTGAGATATAGTTTTATAACCAAAGAACAATTACAAGTTATAAAAATCAAGCAAATTGGTAAGAATTTGTAGCTTCCTTTTTGGTGAGTTATATTCAGTTATACAATTATTTCAATCACTGGAATTACATGCTTGCCATTTGTTCTTGAAGCAGCTAATGTAGGCTGGATCCTAGTCTCATAGTTCATAACCTTATAGAAACTGTACAATTACTGTACCAGGATATATCAGTAATAGCTACCAATAAATTCTTGAAATAGCTGTCAGAGGTCACTGATTCTCAGGTACCCAGGGTACAGTATAAACTAGTTACCATACTGTAGGTATATAGGCCTATATATATATATACAGTAGGCCTAACCAACTACTACTGGTATAGGCATATAACAGTGCAGTTCAGTACTAGCCATAAAGGACTTACCGGTATCTTTCGGACAATTATTTTCTGAGTGACCTTTCATTTTCATTTAGTCAGTAGCCTAATGTGACAAGAGAAAAAGAGAAAATTATTATATGAGTCATCCTAACACTTCCCACTGCAAAAGGTAAGAAAACAATATCATTGTTTCTGGATGGCAAATGGTAAGAGGGTGAAATTGCTATGAAATACTGGCAACACTGGTGGTGTGACAGGTATCAGGAATACAGTAGGTTTGTATGGTAACTTTCAGATGTGGAGAAGCAAAACTTGCAGAAAATGTATCTGGGGTTGATATGTTATTCAGATAAGTTTGGTGTTCAGCCTCATCTGAGATTATTCATTATCACAGCTTCTCTATTAAATACAGTACCATATACAACCATGTGGTTTATTTGTCGATGATATGGCATCTCTGTTTAACAAATGCTTCTATAATAAGACAATGTTCAGATTACTGAACTTACTTCCTTAATTACCATGAAGGAGAAATTAAAGTCAGCTAACGTACCGGTACATAGAATATTTCATACCTTGGAAAAAATGAAGCTAGTTCCAATCTTGCTCTAAGTATCTTTATGACCTAAGGGCTGGAAATTGGAAAGTTGTCCCAGTCGAAATAAGACTTTTAATACGGTACCTCAACCTCGGGACTAGGCTGTCAGAAGCCCATTAACTCTTGCGAGGCTCTGAGATTATTGAGTGTCGCTCTGGATGAGATAGCAGAGCTTCATGGTGTTGGTAGCTTCTCTTCTCTCCCACTAGAATGACTAGATGACGACACCATATTTATGCACGTCACTATCAGGAGAGAGCAGCTACATCATCACTCACAACATCTTGGAATATGGTCGGGCATCTTCTATGTTGTTAGTTGACGACGATGTAGGGAATATTTTCTTGATGTGTCGAATTAGCCAGGATACTTGATGAACAGAAAGAACCATCAGATCACCTCTGAAAAACCCCAGACGTTTTGGCGTGGACTCGAACCTGGGTCTATGACTTTTGCAAGTCCGTCGCTGTATCCACTCTGGGTTTGGTCAACCCAGCCTCCATTATACCAAGTGACTACTTACTATTTTGTTTACTGTGTACGTATGTAGTAATGTGTCTGCATAAGGTACAAATAAAGATAGGGATCTGCTGCACCAATAAACAGAAAATTTGGAAAACTTATCAACCATAGCTTTCTATCCACTAGCCAACACTATTATCCCATAAGGTTAGCCCTGAACAGACCACCTCCAGACTATCCTGTCCTCTACCAAAGCTCATCCTTCTCTCCAGCTCACAACTCTCTCCTTATACAATACAGCACAATACAGTAACCATCCCTCCACATCATCCACTTTACTCTCTGGCACTTTCTTAGTCAACCTCTCACTCTCCATTCGTTTCATGTGGCCAAAACACCCGAGGGTGTTCTTCCTGACACTTTTCAACACATCCACCTCAACGCCACATCGCTTGGACTTCCTCATTAGTCCGCCTGTTCATCCATGTGACTCCACATGCTCCTCTCAGGTAACTCTCTTCCACTGCTCTCACTCTTGACTTGTGTCCCTTCAGCAACATCCTTACTTTACATCCAAACATGAAGGTTGGGAGGAAAACACATATCATGCAACGACTTCTATATATCGATGCTAACTTGATTTTTATCACCTTCATTGTATATACAGGATGTCCTGCACTCCTGCTATGTTGCACTTTCTCGTGTGCCTCACCATTCATACAATAGCTCTTTTTTGTCACAACTACTGCCCAAAATTTTATACTGTACCTGTAGGAACTTACATTTTCCATCTGGCCATTCAGCCATACCTCACAGTTGGTGCGTTTATTCCCACACTCATTTTTTAAAATCCACTTTTCACACATGTTCACTTGTAAATTTCAGTGGAATGTATATAGAATACTGTACTCTAAAAACAACTCTAACAGAGTACTGTACCTTTTACAAGGAATATTATGAAATACTGTACTGTGTAATTACACAGTACAGGATAAAGTACCGTAGGACTGTTTGTAGTTAAGTAGAATGTAATGGCAAGCATGTACTGGGGATAGTCACTGGGTACTGGAGTGAATCAAGAATTTACAGACATTATTTAATTAACTCCGGCAACGGCATGTACAGTCGGCCTCAGGAATTCGTACACATAGCATCGGATAAAGGGGGTCTTTATTCTACACTTAGTGTAGGCATTGTTCTGCTGAGTGATTCAAGTATTGGCCAAATAACATCACTAGAAAAGATTGGTGTTAGGAAATTAATGTACTACATTTTCTAGTTGTTACGAACCCTTGATGTAACAGTGGTGTATACGAATTCCTGAGGCCAACTGTACATCTAATAAATACACTGTGATGGTAACACTGTACCATATACAAAGTCTGGAGGTTAACAGGATATAAAGAAGAAAATGGGTGATTGAAGTTGTTGGCAGAGCAGAAAAAGCATTATTAATGACAATGGATAGGTAGTGAGGATATATAGTGTTTAGGACAGAGATACATAAGGTAATTGTAGCATTGCCTGTTTGTATGTGCAGGCCAGCAGGGACGGTGCTCCAGTGACCTACATGCAAATCTACGAGGACCAAGACGTGACTGTCTGTGTGTTTATCCTAAAGCATGGTGTACGTCTTCCCCTCCATGATCACCCTAATATGTTTGGGCTTCTAAAGGTAAGAAAGTTACAATTGGCCTAACCCTTCAACACCAAACAGTACAGTACAATATTGTATACCAAAAGTGACAAGTACGGTAACTCCCTTACATTACCTACCCTCCTTTGCCCCATGCCAACGGGTCCAAATTTTAAAGATATTCAATATGATGACCTATTGCAGTTTGCCAAGTTACTATACAGTATATTTTTTTATTATTTTTTTTTTTTTTTTTTTTTTTTAATTGAGGGGGGAGCAAAAATATTATCTGTATTGTTCTATGCCTTCTTGGTTTTAACTTATAATCAAATGAACTTAGTTTTGTACAGGAGGGATTTATTTAAGGAGAAATAGTTTTAGGAGAGTACAGTAGGTTTGCTATTCATAGATTCCCACAATTTGCAGGTAAATAAGGCACATAACAGCCCACTATCTATTTTCCTTGTGTTTTCAGGTTGTACACGGTGTGGTGGGTGTACAGAGCTACAGTTTAGGCGAGGCAAGTTTTGATGTGGGTGTAGGTGGAATGGTGCCTGCCACTAAACACCCAAAGGTGGAGGTACGCGCTGGTGACGCTGCCTGTAGACTCTGTCCCGGTGACCACAACATCCATGAAATACACTCGGTGGGAGATTCCTCATATTCTACCTTTACATATGAATATCTTGTTATGACTGTTATGTTGTCACACTTAACAATAAATATTTGGTGGTGCTGAAATATGTTGATTGGGTAACTATATATCCACATTATAATATGAGTACAGTACTGTACTTTTAATGTTTGATGATGTTACACTGAAACAACTGGATGAAAATTTAGACAAAACATATGATAAACACAGATGGATTGAATCTTAAGAACATTATCAGCAGTACTTCTAAGACTGTGTATTTGGCAGATTGATGGTCCAGCAGCATTCTTGGACATACTATCACCACCTTATGGCGAGGACATGCGCACAGGACATGACAGAGACTGCCATTACTATCAAGAATTATCCCCAAGCCTAGCCCCCAGTTTGGCTCCCAGCCTAACCACCTCTGCTTCACCAAACTCAACATGGCTGCTAAGTGTTCCTACCCCGGCAGACTTCTGGTGTGACCAGGTAGATTATCAGGGGCCTACTGTCTCCTCAGATCCTGACCCACGTATATCCTAGGCCCCACCTGCCCTGGTGTCACCCTGGGCCCTTGCTTCCACTGCTACTCCCAGGCCCCACCTGCCATGTGTCACCACCATGAGGTGTACCCAGAGCAGAGGTTGAGGTGTCATTCTTCCCCTGTCCATGTCTAGATGTCATGATAGGGATGCTGATTAATACCATTGGAGATTTTGTTGTGGGGAATTAAGAGTTTTCCTGCTACAGTATATCCAGCAGTGTAGAGCATCAGAGAGGTCATCTTGGAAATAGATAGGCTACAGCAAAGGTTCCCACAAAAACAAGTGTGTTAGAGGGCTATAATATTGTCAAACTTTGCCAAGGAACAAGTTACAGTTGTGACCAACTGTCCTGTTACCATTCCTGTTGGATGATGCTCTTTATGCGGTGGGGAATGAGCAAAAATTCCATCTGTGTAATGAAGTATATGACAAAGGCATAGTGAAGGGTATAATACAGTTAAACACTCACCTCAAACACACAAGACAAAATTGGTACCCTTATTGTAAAGGAAGTTAGTCGGAGGCAATGTTATGGTACAAGACTGGTGTGTCAAATGACTATGTTATGTCTGAATAATGAAGGTAACCATCAGATTATAGAGGTGACAGAACATTGGGTGGTGACTATACCTCTGTTTTCTGGCACAATTTGCAGGAATCAATATTCTCCAATTTGCTGACAATATCCTATCCCCTATAATGATTCAGGCAGCCCAGCATTACATGTGATATATGTTCATGCCTTTGAGTTTTTGTGGTGTTTTTCTTCAAAACTGTTTATGAATTAGGACCATTTTATACACAAGAAATGTTGTTTACAATGTGCATTAGATATGTAGAATGAGTTAAGTTGTCTGTGGTAACAACAACTAACTTAAAAGGTTACAAAACTCACTCTTTAGCAAGTCTTACTGATCTCTACACTTGCTTTCATTGGCATTAATATTTAAGATTTGATTCATAACCTACGACATCAGCAAATTGGAGGTTACTGATTCCTGTAGACGTTAGTATCATTAAATGAATTGCAGATGACTTGATCCAATCTAATAACCTCTCACAACGTGCATACTCATGTCATATAAGCATTCAGGTTAATTAATCCCTACATCCTGTACCTCCTTTGCCTTCTTGATCACTTTAATACCTTTCCTAATCCTCCTATATGTTTTGTTTCTTTTTTTGCCAATCCTATTTCATGAGAGGTTTTCCATTCCCACCAATTGTCATCTATGTTACTAATCAAAGCTGTTCTTGTGAAGTGAATCATCTTAACATACAGCATTAGCATGGTGTCTATTCTTGGTTTATTTCTCTCCAACTGCTTGTTCTCTCTACACTTGATGTCTTCTCCATAGTCTACAGACTGTGCCACAAAACAACACATAATCAGGGAGTGTGTCTTGGGTTACAGATTGAAGGAATCAGTAGCCTCTTATCAACATCAGCCCTTTTAGCTACTGTAGGTCTTGAAAAATGAGACTTGGCTGGATGGGGTTTATCAAGTTATTTTTAGATAGCAGTGGTGAGTTATTTCACTCATCCATGGATGTGGTTGAATAACATTTGTCATAGAAGTGTGAGTTAACACATCACAGCAAGTAACTAAGTTGTAAATTTTCAGTCTTCAAAGCTCCATACATATTCCATGAATTACAGTGGAGCCTGGGGTTACATGGCTTTTGGTTATACCCAATGAGGATAAGTACTAGAAGATACATTTACAAAGTTCTATAGTTGTACAGATTGGATGTTTCAAAAGGATGCCTAATGATGAGTTCCAAGCCTCTACATCTCAACCTTGGAAACACTTTCCTCTACCAACTCGTCTGCATTTAATGTTATGATAATGTGATGTGATCATCTTGTTAACTAGCCTAACCTGTGCTCTATATCCATATTAAACCCCTTAAGGCTTATCTAACGCTTTCGATGCGATCAAATTCTTGAATGATTCAACGACGCACATCAATTCCCAGGAGGCTACAAAAAATTTCATGTGCTATATATAGCCATTTCATTGGTAATGCTGGTTAGCTGCACTTCCTGACTAGGGTCTGAGGTAGTGAAATGCTGCGTATAGCCATCACGTGGCCTTGAGAGGAGGGAAACACCATCTGCAATGAGTCAAGTGTGAGAATTCAAAATGAAATGCCATATACAGTAATATGATGCTCTCGTACTTTTTAGATCAGCAGTGGTGGTGTCATTGAGGTGTTAAATGGGTCTGATAGTATATATCAGCTTTCAGATGGAGTTTTCTTGAAGGAAAAAGGGATCAATACATATTATGAATGAGTATTTATGTGGTCACAAACTTCCACCAAAGCTGATTGATCATTCCCCCCAAATTGTTGTAAAAGGCTAAAAGGAAAAGACACCAATATATAAGACAAAGAAAAATTCCTGAATCCAGATTTGGAGCTCTCCTAAAATTGAATAACTTGATGCCAGTCACAAAACCAACCTTTGACATAAATTCTATCAACAGAAACCAGGTGGACAAACAAAAATATAAACAAATAAACCAAACCATTTACATAACCTCCTTGGCAGAGGAACATATATTCATCAAACAAATTTTATATGATTATATTTCATAATTTAAATATTCAGTACATTGAAGATTTTCAAGGAAAATATTCTGAATGGATAACGAGAGAATGATTTACATGCGTATGATTGCTGATACTATGTAACGGTATATAGTAATGTACTTTAATCAGCATGTTCTTTTATAGCTGACTATATTTCTTGTTGGCTGTGGCATTACCAATATAAATGAACCTTTGCCAGTAACTGGTGACAGAGCTAAGAGGGTTTGAGGCACTTTTTTTTTTTTTTTCAGAAATATATCTTGCATAATTGGGAATGCGTAAAACAACGAAATGTGCGATTTGTCTCAGGAAATACAGTACCAGGTATTTATTAAAAAAATAATTTCTTAACATTGGGATCTGATGATTATCAAAATTTCAAAAATTTTGCGAAGAGTTAATAAGTATGCATTTGGTAAAGATATCATTCTTGACTTTTACTTTTGGGGCTGGAGGTTCTCCTGATAGAGAAAGTGAATCTTCATCCTGAGACAAACAGGGCTACTGGCCTTATGGGATTTTATATTATTTGTTAAGTTATGTCAGTCTGCTTTGTGCCTAAATTGTAAAGACTTTTCTAATCATGTGTCCATATTTAAGTTAGTGCCTAAGCCCTAAGTGGTCCTAGTATGGGTCTGATGGGATAAATTTTGAGTCACTGTACTGTACAATAGTGAGAACACATTTCACAATATTATTTAGTACTTTAACTTTTCCTATTAATTAATGCAGATGGGACTAAGGCACATAATACAGTACAGTAGTTGAATAACTTAACATTTCATTGAAAATACCCACACTGTGATGAAGTGCTAAAGATATGAAATATAAAGATTAAGTGCTAAAGATATGAAATATAAAGATTAAGTGCTAAAGATATGAAATATATATGAACTGGGTACTGTGTTAGCACTGTGTGTGGAGGGTTGAGTCTTTGTTTGCAAAGTGTATATACATTTACTATTACTTGAATACTCCTGAAAGCAACTGGCATCGTTGACCCATCAAGGTATACTCCTCAGAATATGCAGTATCAAAATGCTTTGAAAAAATTAGAAATTTTGTATCATAATCTGTTACTGGGAAGGTTATGCTAATGGTATAAAATTTTCATGCATACATGTATATTGCAGTGCTATATAGAGAAAAAAAATATAAGATGAAGATTTCAGATGTTTCTAAGTACGAGTATAGTAAAGTATACAGAGAATATTCAACACAATGTATATCCACCACACTGACCATTGTTCCCTGATGTACAGTGAAAAATTCAACCGCTTGTTCCCTGATGACACAGGTTACATACAGTATAGGTTTTACAGCTGTGTTTGAATTGGGCCATGAACTTATATAGTGTGTGTGCATTTATATTTCTGTGAGAAATCGGCATTGAATGAAATGGTGAATGGAAAAATAAAGTGTTGTGTACAGTGGAAGAGTGCAAGATAAAAATTCCTGTTCTGTTCACCAGAAAAATATTTTTGAGACAAAGGTGTGATTTTTTTCACAAACACTATTGCAAATAAATGGTCTAACTTTACCTCAGCAGGCATTGATGAAATGTGAGAATTCAACATTGATTAAATGAGTGAACAGTGATTTATTTTTTCATTAGTTGATCATTATTCAAATTAATATATGTAATATATTTCATAACAATACAGATATAAATAAGAGCCAGTGAGAAAATTGAATGAAAACACATCCTGGCTTAGTGAGGAGTTTGTGGCGTGTGTGATCTGTGTGAGCCAAAGAGGATGTCTCGATACTGTACTGGGAAGGTGATGGACATACAGTAGACTACATCATCAGGGAACAAGTGAGTTAAAGTACCGTCAGTCCCTCTCTCCCACCATGGATCCCATGAGTCAGGTCATACTGAATGTTAATATTTGAAAACCACAGCAGTGAAACATTAGGATACACATGTTTTGTAGGGGAGTATGTAAGAACACTTCATGATTAATCTAACCAGTTCAATGGATCTATTTCAAGTCGATGGAGGTCTCAAAGTAGACTGCTGTCACCTAACTGAGATTTGAAAGAGAGGGTGTATGAAAGGCTCTGGAAAAATGCCTCCATTATAATTAGAAGACACCTATGTAATAATGAGTTATAGTATTGTACTTCCAGAAAGTGTCGAAGCACCAGCAGTATTGATTGTTAAATGAAAGCAATTCTATCCAAGCTAGGCACTACCCCTTCCCACACAGATTGTCTGCAATGATTACCCTTAAACTTGAGCCAATTGAGTACATTTGAGAACTGATATATTAAGGGTATCAAATATAACTAAAGAATTATATAAATACCTTCACATACTGTCTGTTTCCTATGTTATATTGAAATTAGAGGTTGAAAATAGATGCAGAAGAGTGAATGACCCCCTGTCCTAATTACATAAAATACAGTAAGTTTTATGTTATGTCTTGTACTGAACAGGACCAGTAGTTGTAATGGGACAAAGAATCTGTCACAGTTACTGGTACATAAAAATAAATACCGTGCTACAAAACCTGAAGCTAGTCAGATATGCACAAGAGAGGAGATTATTTATTCAAGTTGGTTGCAATGTTATCTGCCTCTTTTGTGTTTTGAAAGATAAGAGAGACACTTACAGGAAAGGGAAAGTGTCTTATTGTACCTGGGTTTTCCTCTTCCCTCCTTCACCCACTTGAGGAGGATACAAACTATGGTATTATGAGGGTAACTTTGGTTTTGTTAGGGAAGTTAAGGCTGCCATGTCCTCCAAACAATACAATACAGTACTGCAAAACAGACCACCCATTCTGGAATATCCAGTTTCTTGGCATAGTTTGGAAGAATTAGTAGCCTCCACTTCATGGACAAATTCCAATCTCCAATTCTACATGTTCCGTACATTATGAAGTTGAAGTTTAATAAGGTAACTTACTGTTAGACAGTTTTATTTACCTGAAGAAAATTCTCTTCATTTAAATTCATAGAATTAAAAACAAAGTTTTGTATGCTTAGAAGGTTGTTAGACTTTCTTAATTTTGTAAGAGTGCGGGTAGGAGGAGCAGTATTGTCTTTTGTTTTAGTAATACATGTACTACCACCACCTCTAAGGTCACAGGTCAAGCTTTGATAAATTGGTTTCCTACACAAGTTTCCTGCAGCTCCCAACAATCATCTTATTGTAAACTTTAATAATTCTTCTTGTCTTTTGATAAGTCAGCAAATTTCTAAAGGCAGTGTTCACTGTCTTTATTACCATTATCATCTTATCACAGGGATATATTAACAGGAACTGCAGGTAACTGAACTTACTGTCAAGGCTCCAGCAGGCATCAATACTGTCCGTAAACTGAGTAAGGTCTGGGTTAGATCCAATACTGTACTGTATACACTTGATCACTTTATCTTGTGTATTACTGGAGGTTTGTAAATTTCATACATGTCTCCCTGTGGGGAAGTGTGCAATACTTTAAAGATATTGACACCCCTGGTCAGCTACACCACTCTTCTGCCACTGCCACCCTAATCACTCCCAAGCTCTTGGAGTCCAGAGACATCATCCCTCAAAAATACACTCCCCTTGCAACTTCCTAGTAGCCATGCATCTCATGTTAAACCTTGCAATGTCATTTCCTCTAATTAACCAAGTTTGATGCAAAATATAAAAGGAAGAGATTGCTCTACTATGCTAGGTTTTATATATCTAGCCTGACTTATTCAATCATTCTTGCAAGTTTAAGTGCCAATTCCACAGTGGTTGCTGTTGACGTTGATGTGAATTATTTGATGAATTTGATGACTCCAATATAAAACTATCATAATAATGGAACTACCTGACAGATTTTGTGGATATGGCTACTAAGTTTGTTGGATATAATTAAGACTGACAAGTGGGGTTGGGGAAGATCATAGCAAACTAAAGCCACTGTGGAATCAGCCCTAAGTGGCAATTTTGGGTGGCTGGTCATATAAAGGACTGTATCGGTTCATGTGATAGATGTTAAATATCCTGAGCTTAAAGGGTTAACAAGTCTATTTTTAGATTTTAAAAAAATGTAACTTCCTTCGCTCCATATTTTACCATAAAGGTTGTGTAGGTCACACACAGGTTACAGATGGGTGGTACCTATCCTCACCTGGTTTACAGACAGTAATGAGCCTCATACTCGGGTAAACTAAGGGTGTGGGGAAAAACTGTAATACTGTGACTAGTATAATTCTTCCTTAAGCCCCATCCACACGAGGCAAAAAGACAGCGGGCACGGGCAACCCAGTGAAATTCTCTCACTTTTCACCAGTGTTACCATATCAAACAGTCTCTGGCAGCTATTTACCACTTGTGCCCGCCACCCACGATACTGGTAACATTGTCTGCCTGCAGTTTTTTTGCCTCGTGTGGAAGGAGCTTTAGATACTGCTTAGAGCCATTGTACCATTTGTTATCTTTGCCTAGCACATCACTTCCCTTGTAAAATGCACTTTGTACAGTTCAGAAACATACCAGAATGGTTCACATAGTGTTAGAATGTATTCTGTATTTTTGTTAAATCTTTACTAAAACTGCAAAGGAAATTGGGGGCTGAGTCTGTGTGTTTTTCAGTTTTGCTTGCACAAGTGTGTTAGAATCAAAGTACAGTATGTTCAGATTTAAGAGTTGTGATTCTGAGAGGTTTGTTGCTACAGTATCTCTTTATTGTATTGTTACTCTTTCCATCATTCCCCTCTCTGTCCCAGCCTACCAACTCCCTCCTCACCTTTAACCAGATTTTCAGTCCCCAACATACAGTACTCTTCTCCTTCTCCACCTCCTGTCTTCTCACCTCTGAACCTACAGAACAGTACTATCTTACCAAATCACCGCTTCATTAATTCCCTTGACCAATTGTCTAATCCCTTCTTATTCTGTCTATTTCTCTCTCCTCACTTTCAACCCCTTTCCCTCTTTGCTTTCTCTCCTTCAGCTGGACTATCCAGCTGTGCTGGTTCCACAACCAATAAATACAATAGCCGTGACAAATGTACTAATATTTTAGTAAGAATCTTAATATAATTAGTCAAACTACTCCCTCGAGTACAGATTTGAAATGCCAGCATGGTGCTCTATTATGAGAAATGTAATTGTTTTCTGTTCTTGCTTTCAAATGTGTAATTTTGCTGTGATCTCAGCAATAAAGCTGTAGTGTATATTTACTGTAATTTACTTTCACACTTTTATATAAAATTTAATCATTCAGTATAAGGAAATATGGTTGGGGATATCCATTCCAGCTATTCACAATACTGTACTCCACATAATTTCTCGTATGTACTTCAGACCCCTCATTGACTGGCTCTCCCTTCCCTTTTTACCCTTGGCCAACCTCCCTCATTGGCTGAAAGACCTTAGTGAGTTCTCTAGGGGCTCCCTCCCACACCTCATGCATTTCTTGTCCCCTGTATATATCTCCTATTTGAAGTCTGAGTTTCCTTCTTTCCTCTGCCAAATTTCCATCTAAAACTCCCATGCTTGCCTTCATGCCATAAAATTCCTCTGAGCTTGGTGCTATATAGTTCCCATTGTAATAATAATTCTCATACACATGTTTTCCTATCTCTATTCCAAATTAAAAAAAAATTCTGGTTCCTAGAATAGGGGCATGCTGTGCCCTGAAATGATAAAGCATGATAAATGAAGAAAGAAAATATGTATTGTTTCCAATTATGAAAACTGCATAAAAAGAAAAAGAAATACTAACTGCAAAACCACACATCTAATAAAAAACCACAGTAGGTAAACTAAGGAAAGTAATAGAAAGAGAGAAGTTAATGTGGACATAAAGAAGTCACTGTTATAGGATGCACTGGTGTTGTACAGTTGGCCACAGGAATTCTTACACAGGCTATGTGGAAAGTGAGGTTATTATTCTGGAAGTACTGCAATGAATGGTCTACCAAATTACTCGGTGATTACAAAACAACAAACCTAATAATAATGTTGTAGTATTGCAGTTACACAGTCTTATATTTTCTATATGTTGTAAACCCTTGAAAACAACAGTGTGTGTAAGAATTCTTGTGGCCAATAGTACTTCCTACCTTGACACATGGGAGTGAAGTGTGGACATGTTTGGAGAAAAAAGTGAAGAGTGAGAGCAGTGGAAAATGAGCTGCTTCAGAACTTGAAAGAAGTACCATATGTGGAGGCTCAAGGATGGACAGTCCGACATAAGTTGTATAGCCTACAGATGTGTTGGAAAATATCATGAGGAACACCCTAAACCCTAAAGTGTTCTGGTCACCTTCCCACCTTGATCCATAGGTACTGTATTCATCTTGGCAGCATCACAAGACAATAACTGTTGCATGAAATGGCTGTCATGGACAATATGTCATTCCATCTTCCTCCTAGCCATCACCTGTGTTGTACAGTCATGGTCAAAGATAGTAATTCACATATGGGTAATTCAAACAAATTGCTGTCTAATATTTTCCCATTCTCATATGATATTATTTTGAATAGTGAGTATCTGATTGAAGTAAATTAGATGATGCTGCAACCGATTTATTGGATAATTTCCCATTTAACGAAAAGAGGAAAAACTATAAAACTTTTACACGAGTCACCCCAATGTGGAAAAATATTATTGACCATGACTGTACATCCATTTCTACACAAAATATTTTAATATGGTCCATCTTCTGCATGTAAGAATTTTTTTTTTCTCCATTTACAGACATTAGTTTAATTATGCAACCATTAAGAATATGGAAAAAAGTTCAACATAAAATAAAACCTGTACTGTACAGTGAATATGAATTTTATAATTACTGATGGAAAGGCTTAGTGGCCTGCTGCTCAGTCCTACAAGGGTGAGTATATGAGGCATGTTAAGGTACCCTGTTATGTACAGTAGTTAGAAAATTGGAGGTAAATGAGTCCTTCAAATATTGCCATGAAACACATACACCTATAGGGAAGGAGAGTGTTTGGTGGCATAGTCAGGAGGAATCAGAAGTCTCCAATTCTCATACACATTCACAGGGTCCTTAAGCCAATGCCACACCAACTCTCTCAACCAAAACAAATGTCAAATCTGTAAGTCTGGAACCAGTGGGCAGATTAACAAGGAAATTGCTTTATTCTTCAAGCTAAAGCATCTTAACATTACTCTAACAAAAATTGCACTACGATGCACCGTTCTTGCTATTTCAGGGATACAAACATACACACATATGTACAGAAATCATATCCTTATTATGTAGAGAATTCATTATAGCAACTTCAATAAATATGGATATTTACTTAAACAGTAATGGAAATTAAATAGAATGATAATACTGATAGATATGCCTTGATTAAATATCCCTTTTAGAGTTTTTCAAAAGGTACCAGAATGCATTATATATATAGATATTACAAATACTATATATAAAACACATGAAACTTCCAATGATGAAGCACTGACACCCACACAAGACTGGAGTACTGTACTGTATTGTGGTATTGCATTTTCAATAACCGTTAATCACAGCAAATTCCTTGATAAAATAAACACTTTTTAAAAACCTCATAATGTATCATTATTATTATTAGTGCCAGTTCTATACAGCAAAAGAACAAAAAAAAACCAATTACAGTACATAATTCTATACTGTATAATTATATATATAAAATAAAGGAGAGTTTAAGTTCTACTAGCAACAGAAAATATGATCAAATCTTTAAGTAACTCCTACCACCTGCCCAGTATTCAGCAAGGAGGTGGCAGTAGACAACCTCACACTCAAATACCCCACCTTCATTATTTTACTGTATATACAAGTGTCAAGAAAATAATTAACACTTTACTGTAACTGAAAAAGGAATGCAACAAGTATTTGTGCTGGCCACACTGTACTGTACTCTCATAAATAATTATATAGGCAGTATATCCAAAAGTACACACTCCCATTACTACTTTTTTTTATAGTGTGGGTATGTGAAAGCAGTACTGTACTTATTTACATTTACCATGCCACCCATGACTCATCATTCACTCTCACTCTATATTCATGTAGTGCAGAAAAAAATAAATAACACCCAAACTACATGTGCAAAGTGGTATACCATAGTATAGGGATTTTGTCCAGAGAATTGTTTTTGTAAATGTGACATAACTGAGACCTCAATTTGACCTTTCTTTATACTTGACAATGTAGTACATAAATCCTGGCCCACATAAGAATACCACATAGTAATGACAAGCAATTCTCTTCAAACAATGATTTACTGTACTACTTACACGTACAGTTGCCATCAGATGACTCGAGGCCACCTCCTACACCAACAAGCTTGTTTTGCATGACATTCATTGCAGAAAATTTAAATCTGCATATTGACAACTTATCACTGGGTTTGTTTCACCCGAGCAGATGACTGAATTTTGATCCAGTTCATATATTTCACTGATACCAGATACAACACTAGCATGTTCGTGGATGGGGTGGCCTTGAGTCATCTGATGGCAACTGTACAATATGACATCTACTGTACACTGCATACTTGGTATATAAAGTCAACAACTCATTAACCGTAAGTAAATTACAGGTAACCCATTGTATGATAAGAACTGTTTATATCAACTCTCCTTATCCATCTTGGGTGGCACATACACTATGGACTGTGACTGCACATTAATATTTCATAGCTAGATGTCTCATCAGGATGTTAACCCTAAGTAGTACAATCGCAGACCATGAAAAGTCTACCCAGGCCTCGTCTCAGGGTCTGCAGAGGGCGTAGACTTTTCATGGTCTGCGATTGTACAGTTGGACACATGAATGGGTGGTACAGCCCAAGTGAAAGATGGTCAGTTTCTCCCAATATCAAGTTCCTTAGTGCCAAATAGGAGACACCAGGGGCAGAAGTCAGTATTGAAGATGGTAATAAAAAGCAAGTACTGTACCTGATAATAGACACTGGTTACTCAAATGGGACAAGTATCTTTCACCTGGGCTGTACCACCTATTCATGTGTCCAACTGTACCTAGGGAGTTGGGCACCACAGATGTCAACTATTGGTAATAAGGTAATGAAATAGAAGTGTTACACAATTATTGAAATCTATAGTATATCCTCATGGTATGCAGAGTTCACAATGCAACTGGTTCCTGGGGTTTTTTAAGGGGGTGCGGGAGTAGGGGATAGGCTTGGGGGGTCGGGGGGGGGGGGGTTGGGGGGGGGTTGGGGGGTGCGGGAATAGAGGGACAGGCTTAGGGTGGGTAGAAAGCCTGTCCCCTATTCCCACACACCCCTAACCCCACCCCCCAAGCCTGTCCCCCTACTTCCGCACCCCCCAAAACCCCCCCCAAGCCTGTCCCCCTATTTCCGCACCCCCTCAATGTTACAGTTTTACTTTCTATAACTTGATAATGAATGTCCACAGTCCACTATAAATGCTAAATATGACTGATTAAATTCCCACCCCCCAGGAGTTGGGAAGTCACATATCAGATAGAGAAAAATGTATGACAGTAATACAGTCTTCATTAATTGTTACTGCACAGAGAGAGAACTGTTTTACTAGAATAATTTATATAAACCAAGATCTTATTAGCAATGTCCCATTTCACTAAAAAATTATATTACAGTACACCAAACCAATTCCTAGTGCCATTCCTCTTAAATTATCTATAACTTAAGGGGGAAATTTGGTGTTGGTAAATCTGGAGCAACTGAATCCTCCAAACAATTCCAAGCAACAAGACACCATTATATTTGTCCATCTGGTTCTGTTTCCTGGCATACTTTGGAGGAATCAAGGCACTCCAATGTAAACAAAAGTGAATTACCCCCTTAAAATGCTTAAGGGGGTGCGGGAGTAAGGGACAGGCTTGGGAGGGGGGGGGACTGGGGGTGTGCGGGAATATGGGGACAGGCTTGGTTGGGGGGGGACTGGGGGTGTGCGGGAAAAAGGAGGACAGGCTTGGGGTGGGTAGAAAGCCTGTAACCTATTCCCACACCCCCCTAACCCCCCCCTCCAAGCCTGTCCCTCTACTCCTGCACCCCCCTAAACCCCCCCTAAGTCTGTCCCCCTATTCCCGCACCCCCTTAAGCTGGTGGAAAACGAACATTTCAAAACATTTCCTTCTTCAAATATTTATACATTTTGTTAAAGGATTACATAAATCAAGCACTTGGCCTCCCACATCCATAAATACATCATTATTTTGTAAAGAAGCCTTACAAAGATGAAACATGATGAAGATTAACCATTTCATTCCAGTACAGTATATAGTAATATATTTGTTAAAGGGTTGCGGGAATAGGGGGACAGGCTTGGGGGGGGGGGTTAGGGGACAGGCTTGGGGGGGGTTTATGGGGATGTGGGAATAGGGGACAGGCTTGGGGGGGGGGGGGTTATGGGGGTGCAGGTGTAGGGGACAGGCTTTGGGGGTGGGGGGGTTAGGGGGGTGCGGGAATAGGGGAAAGGCTTGGGGGGGGGGTTAGGGAGGTGCGGGAATAGGGGACAGGCTTGGGGGGGATTTAGGGGGTGCAGGAATAGGGGACAGGCTTGGGGGGGGTTATGGGGGTGCGGGAGTAGGGGACAGGCTTGGGGGGGGGTTATGGGGGTACAGGCTTGGGGGGGGGGGGTTAGGGAGGTGCGGGAATAGGGGACAGGCTTTCTACCCACCCCAAGCCTGTCCCCCTATTTCCGCACCCCCCTAACCCCCCCCCCCAAACCCTGTCCCCTACTCCCACACTTAATGCACATAATATACTGTACACACTCATTCACTTACATGCCAGAAAACAAACTGTTATACCCTAGAACAGAAAGTACTTTTATTAATCAAAATAAATAATTGCAATGAACTAAATAATATTACATAATTATATTCTTTAAAAGTTTACAAAAACTCATAATTAATTTCCATTCACTCCACCTCCTCTATTCCCTTAAGGGGGTGCGGGAATAGGGGGACAGGCTTGGGGGGGTTTAGGAGGATGCGGGGGGTTTTTGGGTGGTCGGGGGGGTGCAAGAGTAGGGGGACAAGCTTTGGGGGGGGGGGGCTTATTAGGGGGTTGCGGGAATAGGGGACAGGCTTTCTACCCACCCCAAGCCTGTCCCCCTATTCCCGCACCCCCCCAAGCCTGTCCCCCTATTCCCGCACCCCCTGAATGGAAGATGAAAGCACAGATGAGGAGAATTAATCATCGAGTGAATTAATTAATAGACAGCAGAACCAAAACACAACCATCAATCAATTTATTTTAATCCCTTTTCAAATCTCAAATAATTAAGGGTGAAGTTTTGTGTTGGAAAATCTGGAGCAACTAAATCCTCCAAACTATTCCAAGCAACAAAACACTATTATTTTTGCTCTTCTGGTCCTGTTTCCTGGCATACTTTGGAGGAATCAAGGCACTCCAATGTACTAAAAAACAATTACCACCTTAAGTTAATGACAAAGCAGGGGTAGGGTGATCTGTTGAAAGTCTCCTATATAGAACTAAAAACCTACAACAATGTACAGCCAGCAGCAAAAGTCCTGTCACCAGATCTGCCAAATTATAAAGTAAGTATGGAAATATAAGCTTTACAGACTCGTAAGCTGAAAACACAAGAGATATTTATTGATTTACCTCCTGGATATTGTAATTCTGTTGGTGAATGTGTTTGTTTGATGATTAGCCTTTATGTTATCCTTCAAGAAGTGCCGAGTGAAGCGACAACTTTTACCGCTGACTGTACAGTACAGTATTAATCAGAAAGTTAGAAGAAGACATGTTGAGTCACTCACTACCTTAATATCCATACATCTGAACACCATCAACAAATGCCAGCCAAGGAGTTTCACCAAAGAGTGAGAAGTTTTTGTCCCCCTTAATTAATTAAAAAAAGAGATGGGGTGTGTAGTGAGTGAGACATCCCAACCATACCCAGAAATCAATTACTACAAGGTCTTAGCTTTTTTCTGGAGGGTATAAGCTGGTGATTAGACCATGGGTGGGTGAATTACATAGTAGTAACAATAAAGTTTATAACAAGGCTACTTCTACAGTTCATCAAGGTATTCTGCTGGTGAACCCTATTAACACTCAATGTTAAATTATTATCATAATAAAAATTAAACATCTTTAAGATGTCAACAATATTTATTACATTAGATTTTTAAAAGTTATTTGATGGATTTCAATAGCAGCAATGATTCTGTTGGTGCAACACTTTCTTCCAAACTGTATCAGGAAACCAATCCTCTATAAGTATGTGGAGACCATGAGGGGTACCTAGTAGTGGGGCCCTGGACCTGTACCACCTTGTAAACACCTAGTAGGAACCACGAGGGGGACTTTGTTGGAACCTGAGTGGGACCTATTGGTAACCAGGATTGGAAGTTACTGGAGACCTGGGGGGACTAGGAGGAGAACCTTAAGGGGGTGCAGGAATAGGGGGACAGGCTGGGGGAGGTTTAGAGGGGTGCGGGAGTAGGGGGACAGGCTGGGGGGGGTTTAGAGGGGTGTGGGAGTAGGGGACAGGCTTGGGGGGGTTTAGAGGGGAGCGGGAGTAGGGGGACAGGCTTGGGGGGGTTAGGGGGGTGCAGGAATAGGGGACAGGCTTTCTACCCACCCTAAGCCTATCCCCCAAACCCGCCCCCCCAAGCCTGTCTCCTACTCCCGCACCCTCTTCCACACGAGAGGCAAAAGACGGCGGGCAGACACTGTTACCAATTTTGTGGGTAGGTGTCGGGCACAAGTGGCCCATGGCTACCGGAGACTGTTTGATATGGTAACACTGGTAAAAAGCAAGAGAATTCCACTCAGTTGCCAGTGCCCGCCGTCTGTTTGCCTCTCGTGTGGAAGGGGCTTTAGGGACTAGAAAAAGTCCTAGTGCTAGACAATAGGGGCCATATGGCACTAAATCACAAAGAAAGGACATCTGAGGAAACTAAATGAAAAGATAATTTGCAATGATAACTGAAGGAACATGTAGGAATGAAGGAGGATTGGGAGAGGAACTCTGATATAACCCACACTATACAGAAGGTCTACCATTAACTGTCCCCACCACACACAGAGTCAAATGCTAGCCAAGTAAAGAGTCAGAAATTAACAATACCAATTCTTAAACCCCAAAGGAGTCAGGCATTGAGCCAATCATTTCCTTGCCAAAGGTCCCTCAAGCAATAAATACCTCCATCCCCTTTCACTGTCAACATCCCATAATTATCTATTTTTTCTAAAAATAAATTATCTTGACTATAAACTACAAAAAGATAAAGATGGAGTCAATAACACACAGAAATATGCATCATCTACAACCTTCAATGACTCTGGCTCATTGTCTTATCTTCTGTCTCAATATCTTAAATCAACAAATGAGAATGAGCAATGCACTGATGTCTTCAGTTTAATGGAGAACCTAACTTGTAAAGACAATGTGGCTCATCATTATATTTTTCTTTTCATATGTCATCTTCACAAATGCACTACCACTCAATAACATTATCTTCAATCAAACTGTTATCTCCCAATACTACCAAAAACTGCACCATAACTAATGTACTACAATACTACCAATTGCACCATCCCTATTAAACCTTGAACCACCTCCATCACAAAACATGGAAGACAACACACTCAATAAACTGCACACCACACACAAGTTGAATCATTCGGGAAAGCAATTATTTATGAAGCAATTTCCTTAATATGAAATTTTGAGAAACACTTCCAGCACAAATACAAGGCCATTAAATGAGTGCCACATGGAGGAGGAAATTATATGCTTGAAATTCCATTCAAAAGAAACACCAATTTTCCCGAGTATCCATCATAAAAGAAAAATGAACTCCAAACAAACCATCTGAGCATGAGGTGTCAAGAAGAAAACTTTTAATAACTGTACTTGTACCATGGAAATAATTTAATTCACCAGAGTATCAATCTCCTTGGCTAGAGTCCTGCACTAAGCAATCTTACCTAGGTTCAAGTTTCTGTGAGGCAGCCATGACATCATACCATCAATGTGAATGTGATGCCTACCCTACATTAATGACCTAACTATGGTAGTCCAGCCTCAGACTCCTATACCCTTCAAGTGAGTAATATGGGACATTGATATTGCTGTTACCTATACTGTATATCTATTTCCATGTATATCAGCACCAATAACCCATGTGTGTGTGTGTGTGTGTGAGATGATAACAGGGCACAAAGCCTATGGTACTAGAGTCAAATTATGAAATAGCTAGTAAACCATATACACTCAACCCTCGACTATCACGGGTTTGGCTATCGCGTTATATGGCTATCACACCTATATTAAAAGCTGCCAATATACCACTACCACGCACAATAGATGGCTATCGAGCAATCAAAATGATCTAAAACAACAAAATTTGAATCTACCGCTAGTGCCAGGTCACCGCTCAGTGTGGGTAGATTCACAGTGTTTGGTGGTGATGTCAGAGCCACCCAAGCACTCATTGGCTGAACAGTGATAGCGACAACAATAGCGATTTTTGTGAGTGAACAATGGCCAACGTACCCCCACCCTGTCTTCCTCCCATTGGCCAACGTAATGCTGCTGCACCAGGCACGGATATCAAGAAGAGGAAGAACCTTACTTATGCTGAGAAGTGGAAAATTGTGTGGCTGATCAATGGAGGCCAAATGAAACAAAGTGCAGCCAAGAAATATAACATTAATGAATCTACCATAAGGGGCATCTACAAGATGTTTTGATTAGCCTTGTGCATGTTCATTTTAAGATAATGTGTGTACATAATGGTCAAAATATTAGGAGGTCGTGGCATCAATTACAATTACCCCCTTAAGTATTTCAGTTTGGCTATCGCATTTTCAGCTATAGCGCCACAATAGCGGCACCAACTGTGCACAATAGCCGAGGGTTGAGTGTAGCGAGGTGAATATTAGGACCAGTACTCTGTAGAGGAAAAAGATTGGAAGAGGATGGGGTGTGCATTGCATGGCTTAAGGTACCTGTGCTTTTACCATCAAATTGGAGTTTACTGATTTCTTTGCCTGTTACTATGCAATAAAAATTATTCCACAATATAGGCATTTCTATGTGGCACAGTTTTGACTTTAGAATCTTTATGCTCCAGTATAAATGAAGTAACCTGGTAAGTTTTCTGCCATGACCACAGATTTGTGAAAGAGGGGAGGGGAGGGAAGGAGGTATCAGTGATAATAATTAACTCAAAAATAGAGATCCCATATACTACCCAGCCTCTGAATTGACCCTTCAATATGCTCTCATGACGGGGTACTCCTGGAAGAGAGCAAGGCATCATAATGAATGGGTGGATATACACACCTTTAATGGTGGTGCTTTGCACTATCTTTACAAATACTGTTGGCTACCACCTAATTGGTAAAACATTACGGGTCACAATTAACAGAAGAGAAAGTACAACCCGGATTTATAGGGCACCAAGCTCAATATTCAGCATGGTTGGTTGCAGACATGATACAACTGATGTCACTTTTCTTGAGATTCCATGGTATCTAGTGTGATGAATGTTCAAGTTTGACAGGAGCAAGAAAGAAACAAATGACTGCACAAAAGATGATGAGGGAGGGTTTGAATGAAAGATGGTATCTGAATGTTCTGCAGCAAATGTTAACCATGAGATGTGGAGGGAGTGAAGCAGGGCATGAATGCAAGAGAGTAGAATGAGGGGAGTGAGGGAGGGAAGGGATCATCTGGTCTGACACACTCACACCAAACATACAATAACAACTGTAGCTATTTACTACAATATACAAAATGACAGACTTAGGGAAGGCTAGTCCAATCACCAAATACCTCATCAGATCTCCCTTTCCCCACAATGAATGTCCGTTTTGTACAAGGTGGAAATTCAAACAATTAATTTTCCACATTCATTTTGAACCAGCATGTTAATAAATCACTTGGGATTTATACCCTTTGATGTTTCAAACTAGAGTTGTAATAGAAGTAATTGATATTTTCCTATGGTCCAAGACTTAAGTAATGATGACCAGTGTAATGGTTCCATGTACTGTCCTGTATATGAAGCCACTGTACCAGTCATCCTCATTGTCAAGCTTATAGCTGTTTTCATATAAGGACCCTACAAGCAATGAGAAAATTATACAAAGATCTCCATCATTCTTTACTATAAAGAGTGATATCTAGTCTCTGTCTGTTATGCATTAACATTGCCTCCTTAGGAAACTTTTTAATTAAAAGGCAAAGAACTAAATTTGAGGCTCTTAAATACTTTCACATTATTTCTTTTCAAACATTTGAATCATGTGTGTGTACACAAGATTCTCATTGCCCCATACTTCACTGATGCCTTCCTTTGGTCAACTTACTCCAATCATACCCTTGTACAGTATTTCACATTCAGTACTTACTACTGTATCACAATTACCTTACTATGATGCCCATACTGATACACACTTACATCACAGACTTAATGCAATTTTTATGCCTCATATGATGTACTGAAACACATCTTTATCATCACTGCCAGCACTCACATTATTCCCTTGGTTTATCTGGTACATGTGGAGCTGGAGTCCATCTTTTTAGTCTTGCTGCTGTCAACACTCAAAATAATCACATTCCCAATGTGATACTAACACCCACAACAACAAAGAGGGTCTTACAGACAAACGTACCGAGAGTAACCTTCCCAAAGTAGATCTAATGGACAATCTCACTGAAGCCAACACTTGAAGACTTTTTCCAGTGTGACTTTAATCAATCTTAGCATTGGAGTAGCTCTGTTAGACAGTGATGATCTCTAATCAATCTTTACAGTAGAGTAGATTTTACGGACGAACTTGCTTGTACCAAGGTAACCAATGGTACCACACATAAGGCCCAGTGTCACACTGAAGAGGGCCATGTAACCAAAGTAGAAGCTGGTCTGGAAGAAGCCATACATCCTGCAACATCAAGAAAACAGGTAAGCAAAAGACAATTCAAGAGTTTGCTTAGGTGAAATACTAACAAGAAAACAATAATTATATTACAACCATGGAGTATCATTGGATAAGAAAAGAAAGTGTGAAAAGGAAGTGGATAACAGTTCTATAATTATAAAATGAAGTGGAGTGACATAATAAGGCAAGAAAATACGTATAATGAGAAAAGAAGGAAGAGGGGTAAATTATACAGTATATGAATATATATACAATACAGTACTCTTACCCTTCCTTGATCAGCATGGATCTGTTCCTTATCATAGGATGGAGGCCTTAAATTTACACTTTACCTCTTAACCCTTTAACCGTGGGCATATTTGAGCCTGTTAACTCTGTATCGCGGGCATATTTTTGCAAAACCTAAACAAACATTTGGCGTCTAATAGCATGTATACTATTAGACTTACATAAACATATCATACATGATATTGAAGCACAAATCTTTTTTTTAGCTGTCACCTAATGTACTTGTGAAGACTAAATGGACATCTGTAGGATGGGTAGCCACCTCAAAATTAACACAACTCAAAGCTCATTTTTAGACTCTCTTGACAATTCTAAGTACGTTTTCATGTATGGTTTAGTCATAAAACATGTCAGAATCACATTTTTCAACATAATAATATGAAATATAAAGTCACTGTCATTTTTACGCACACATATGGTAATTAGCGCACAAGCAGAGCGCTGAAAATACATCCACACACGCTGAGAGCTATTGCTACACTGGCTGGACAAGACTGGTGTGACTCGTGGGAGCTACTAAGCAAACACCCCCTCTGTTGTGAGCCTAATCAAGTATGTCAGGGGGCGCACATATTTGAAAAATGTATCTGTCAACAAATGCCGACAACCACAGTCACCCACACTTGCCGACACTTGTGGTTGAAGGGTTAAACTCCTATGTCTAGTCTGATTCTCACTTGGTCTTAAAGAAGAAGTAGTACGTAGCGTAGACATAGACATATACGGAGGTGGATGCAGCTGCGAGGAAGCTAGTCCACTGCCACCGGTAGTCCTCCGCATTGAGCAGGAAGTAAGCACACACCACTGTTACACACATCACCACCACCAGCAGGATCGCATACACCAACAGCATGAAACCGTACACATAATAGATCTTGTAAGCCCAGAATGATGTGAAGATGAAGTACCTGTAGGCATGGAAGGGGACAATGGTCACTCAGGTGTTATCTAACTATCCAGAAAATTCGATTTCCGGACTTTTAAAACCCCCCGTGGACTCCGGACAATTGAGGCTCTACTGTACTTTGGTGACCTTAAGAATAGTGTCCGACTTTTGATATGGGGAGAATAATCATTCTCAGTGCACTTCTGAATCAAATGCTGCTGAACTTTAATACAGTATATAAATAGATTAAATACAAATTAAAAAAAAAAAGTACTCACACATGCCCCTACCTCTGATACTCACATCTCAATAAAGATAGATCCAAAGGGAAGGATGCCACCAAGGGGTATGATGACAAGTGGCTCCATAAACCATTTTTTTTCTGGTATGGGACGTGGCACAGCATTAACACGACATGGATAGCTGGGATGTCCTGCCAGGTTGCGTCCCAGCACTGTCCCCACCAATGTCAAAGGCAAAATGACAAAGGTGCAGATGCAGATCACTGCCAACTGAGGAAAAATGGTTTTGTATTATGCTTCTCTGTACCTGACAACAATGTCCATACCTAACATAAAAAGGTAACTAAAAGTGATTGATGTTTCCCATTCAGGGGTTTTGAGTTAAGCATCCATTCTGAAACACTACCAGCATCCACTTGTCTCCTCTAGGACCTGCTTTGTTCATCCAGACTCACCATGATAGTGAAGGCAATGGCTCTGGAGGCATGGTAGTAAATGGCGATGAAATTGATGAAAAAGGCTGTACCACAGACAAGGGTGGGAAGCAGCAGGGCTGACAACATCATCTGACGGATCCACACTTTGCCTGCAAAGATAGAAGAAAGTAATCAAGGTAAATCCTTTTTCTGCATAAAGTAAAAATTGTACACAAAAGTTGAAAAGACGAAATATATATGAGGAAAAAAGGAAAATGAGAGGAATACATACATATACCAGGCCTTCATCTCCATGCTGGAGGTAACCACGTCACGTTGCACACCCTCCAAAACACAAATGCCCAAACATAGAAACCCCCCCCCCCCCCATATGTCATATGCTTTCTCGAGATCCATAAATGCCCATACTACTTTTTTACTTTTCTCTAAATACATTTCACACACCTGCCTTACTGCAAATATCTGGTCCACACAACCTCTTCCTATACTGACAGTTAAATAAAGGTAAAGGAGTGATCGACATGGGAAACGTGAAAGGACAATACAAAATATGGGGTAGTCATTTTTGCTATAGTAAAAAGTTAGCTATACTATAGAGATATAAAGCTATAAAAGTTAAAGTTATAAAACTATAAGGGTGGATGGAAGTGAGGGAATAAAAAGGACGAGTATGGCAAAAAAAAAAAAGAAAGAAAGAAAGAAAGAAAGAAAGAAAAAAAAAAAAAGGGGGGAAAAAAAAAATAAAGTGAGAAAACATCATTCAATAGTGGTGATGTCTCATGTTGTCCAATCCTCACCTCCCATCCTGGCATACAGGGAGCCGCCAAAGTAGCCATTGACGGGGGATGTTGCTGCGTAGATGAAGATGGCGATACTCACCATAGACCCTCGCCTAGAAGGTAGGGAAAGTGGAGAAGATTAGTATACAGGTACATTAAATAAATATATATACAGCCTGCCAATATCACTGTTTTGTCTTCTGAAGGTGGAATAAAGTACGGATCATGTGTACATTATGAATCAGTATCTTCACATCTTGGGCTACAATGTGCCTTAATTCTAAGAAGCATATTTAATGTTCATATTTACCATTAATAATTTTATACTGTTGAAAATATGGTATGTTAAGTACATATACACCATAACTCAATCATTATCTTTCATCATCAGCATACAGATTCTTAGCTATTTCATTTTACTAGTATTGTACAGCAGAGGCGGTTTGCAAATTTTCTATTTGCACTTACATATACAGTAGATGAGTAACTAAACAATATTTATAAATATAAAAAGGGATTTAAACCAGGTAGTTTTGTTTTTCTAATGTGCAGACTGAGGGCCTTTCAGAGTGACAAAGTATACAGCAGGATGGAACCCCATTTAACGGATTTTGGATTTAACGGACACTTTTTGCAACTGGACAATTGTTACACATCGAACAGAGAGTCCGTTACTTGAAAATTTTGTCCGCACTAGGTGGCAGTCAGTCAGCTGCTTCTACTTACTCAGTGGTGTTACTCACTGTTTAAGATCTCAAGATGGGCCCAAAGGTGGAAAAACATATACAAGTTCACCTTAACTTGATATAATAAGTAAATTAGAGAAAGGTAAGAGTGTATTTACATCTACGAGTGTATATACTTCTACAACTACATTTAAGGTAAATATAATCAAACTTTAGATAAAACATAGTTTAAACATGGTGTGCATTTGTAGAGGGCACAGCAAACTCATACAGATAAAAAGTACAAGTGACTGTAAGAGAAAGTGACCAAAAATATTTAATACAAATTCAGAAAATGCGTGTGTACTATACGAGTAAAAATTCAAGGACTATTGGTGAAAACTGAACAATATTATGTGAGCTGTCAGCCCCACCCCCTACCCTCATTACACTCACACTTAAGCCTAACCCCTTTAGAGTGAACAGCCTCTCAATGGACATCGTCATTACTTCTAACATGAGGTTAGAATTACTGTACAGTATTTTGTATGTACAGTACAGTATTAATTCCAATTTATCCCCTTGATCATGTCAATTTTCCAGTAACTGTCATTTTCCAGTAACAGACAAGGTTAACCTCCTTTTTGTTCGTTAAATCGAGGGTACCTCTATTTTACAAGCTATCCTCAAGCTTTGGAAGCATGGCCTTGCAAAAAATAGCACTGCCACACTAAATCTACAACATTTGTGAAATATGCACACTGTGTTGCGAGAAAAGCTGATGAAAAATTGTCTTCTCATGATGGCCGTGGTCTATCTCCCTGGCACACTTCTGCTCCAGCCTTCTAGTTGCAAACAATAGCCTGACCATGGTTCTGTATCCATCAGTATTCAATCTTTCACAAATCTGTGTGTATCTTTTATAATCATGGTGCCACTCATCAAAAAGAAAAATAAGAAGATAAGCTTGGAAACTAAATTGAAGATGATAGAAATGACGAAAGGAGGTAGGGGAAATTCTGCTATCGGTCGTGAGATAGGTGTAGGAGAATCAACTGTGAGCATGATTTTAAAGAACAGTGATCAGATCCTTCAAGCTGCCACAGTAGCCTCTTATCTGCCATGGATACCACCCTCTACCCAGTCTGCATTCCAGTCACAGAAATAAAGATTTAAGTGAGTTTTACGAATGATGTTTTCTTATCTTATTATACAATGTTTCTACTAACGTGTGTTTACGTCATAACCGTAAAATGATGGAGGCAAGTTCAGTAAAAACAAAGTGTAAAAGTACTTACCACAGGCCCCGAAAGTACATCAACAACAACAACAAGAACCAGAGGGGAAGTGCCGACCATTTTGTATGAAATATATTTAATCAATTGTTTGATTTATTCGACTTTTAAAATTGCAAGATTTTTTGTCGATCCTTTTCTCTCAAAATGGGAGGATGTACTGTACGATAAAGTGATAAGCATTTGAAGTTATTTTTTTCTTGAATCATAAAGTATATCTCCTCTTTTTCTATCTCTTTCAAAAGTCAACTCACTCAGTATACAGCTCCCCAACAATGGCAAGGAGAATGACAAGGGAGGTGACAGTGAGCATCTGGCAGCCAGCCCCCACCAGCGCCGAGAACAGCATAGGGTGTGAGGGAGGTCGGAAGACATCACCATGCACCTGCTTCCACCCATACTCATCCCCAAGGTCACGCTCCTGGTGTAGGGAGGGATGGGGATGCCACAGATGCACACACGGGCACGCACGCACACACGCACAGATGCATTAGTAAGAAAGTTATATATAGGGTGATCAAAAGCCTTATTTACAACCTAGTGTCAGTGACAGGTTTCATCATTGATGATAACTCAGACTTATCAGCATAGCATCATGTCAGATATTGAAATTATAACAAAAATCCCCAATATCCAAACACAAATCATAATACTGTCAAAGCAGAGAATGAGTTATTCCAACTGTTGTCCAACAGCAGTAATAACAAACAAAAAGTTGACTAAAAGGTCAAGGTAAGAGAACTGAGTGTGAGTTCTCACCATATCATCCATTTCTTCATCCTTGGAGTAGCGAGCATAGTCCTTGCGCAGCGTCCTCATCAGAATCATGGACACCAAACCCACCAAGAAGATAACCATCATGAAAGAATTGAAGATGCTGAACCAGTGGATCTGTCATATGAGTGAAGAAGAGTTTGATAAAATTTTTCTGGCAGAGATACAGGTATCATATGTCCCAAAATATATTCAACAAAACTATCTACCTATCGCCAGACACCTCAATTCCCAAAGGGGTTGGCCACAAATTAATCGCCTCCATGCACCTCTGTCCCCCACCAACTGGCGTCCCTCCTCCCACTCATATACAGTCGTGGTCAATAATAATCATCCACATATGGGTAACTTTAACAATTTACTGTCTAATGTTTTCATGTTCACATATAATGTTATTATTTTAAGTAGTTTGTAGCTGCTTGTATTAAATTAAACGATGGTAGTTAACCTATTTATTGGAAAGTTTATCAGCTAAGGAACAGAGGGAAGCTGTCAAAATCTTACGTGAGTTACCCCTATATGGATGATTATTTTTGACCAGGACTGTACCTCTTAACTCCATCCCTCCACCTCACTCTCAATCTGCCTCTTCCCCTCCGTCCCTCCACTTTACTCTCGTATACTTTCTTAACCAACCTCTTGCTCCCCATATGCTCCACATGATTGCACCACCTCAAGGTGTTCCTTTTCACACACTCCACCACATCCATACCACATCACTCATGTACTTCTTCATTCATCAGTCCATCTCTCCATTTGATTCCACACACACTTCTCAAGTAACTCATTTCCACCCCTCTAACTCTTGATTTATGTCTCTCTGTCATCATCCACGTTTCACTCCGGTATGTCAGTGTCGGGATGACCACACTATCATGTAAAGTCTTCTTCACTTCCATACTCATTCCTTGTCACTGCTTTCAGCATTCCCACAACCCTCTTCCTCTGTTGTACCCTCTCCTGCACCTCATCCTCTATCTCCCATCTTTACTCATCACACTGCCTAAATACGTAAATGAGCTGATATTCTCCATAACCTGACCATTCAACCTCACCTCACAGCCTGTGGCTGCATCCTTTTCAAAGACCATAATTTTGCTTTTCACCATATTTACCTTCAGGTTCCGTTTCTCACACACGTCTCCAAACATATTCACCAAACCCTGCAACTCCCACTCGTCACTCAACAAAACTGTATCATCAGCAAACAGCAACGCAGGCAACTTCCACTCACTCCCCTCCCTTATCAGGGGTACACCAATATCCACTGATCTTCCCTGTATTTCCATCATGACTCCATCCATATATACACTGAGCTACCATGGGGACATCACACACCCTTGCTTCAACCCAACATTCAAATTAAAGAGCTCGCTCTGCTCATTCTTTAATTGAACAAAACTGAAGACCAAAATCTGACCCAAAACAAAAGTGACAACACACATGAATTTGTATCAACAACTTATCAGGAAATAACCCTAACTCAAATCATATTCATCTACACTGAAATAAAACTTGAAAAGGTACTTGCCACTCCACCTCACTCACCCTGTGTTGAAAGAAGTTGGGATCAAGGTATTTGTCAAAGCGGTCCTCAAACTTGATACTGGATTTGCGCCAGTTGACCTCATAGGTGAATTTGACTTTGGCTCCTAGCTCCAGCTTCTGCCTTGCTTCTGAGGTTAGGTTTACGTCAACAATCTGGTTGTCACGGTAACCCAGGTCGAATTTCTTGTGCGTCCAGATGTAGTAATTCTCATTGGACTCATCCACCTCACCCACAATTCCTGAAAGACAAGATGGTTAAAAAGGATGAAATGAAAGGTTTTAGTAATGAAAAAATAAGAGCAGATATGAGATCAAAGCTAGTTTTAGTCTCACAATGTTGGAGCCATGGTTTTTGGTTTCTAAAGTTATCAAGATTTTATACTTAGAAATTTACCAAGGGCAACAGCACTAACTGCAGAAAATGTCAATACCAGTGTATCAGCATTCCTTATGTGGGAATACAATTATATGAAGTTAAAGAACTGGCACCTTATACAGTGGGTAATATAAACATTGGTCGCGGTGGCAGGGGGAACCAGCTCCAAGGTTATATGAGGCATTTTGAGCCTTTGGTGGGGTCCCCAACCCTCACTCCCAAGTTTAAAATTCACAAATAAAATTTGTACAGTATTGACTTAAAATGACTCAAGTATAAGTCAGATTAACTTATCACTTATTTGGAAAGAAAATACAAATAGCAATATAACAATTAGGGGAATAAACTACCAATGAAGATAGAGAGTGAATATCAGTTTTGAAGGAAGTACAGTTGGACACATGAATGGGTGGTACAGCCCAGGTGAAAGATACTAGTCCCATTTGAGTAACCAGTGTCTATTATCAGGTACTTGCTTTTTATTACCATCCTCAATACTGACTTCTACCCCTGGTGTCTCCTATTTGGCACTAAAGAACTTGATATTGGGAGAAATTGACCATCTTTCACTTGGGCTGTACCACCCAATCATGTGTCCAACTGTACATGGTAATCAGAAATAGCTGATGAGCTGAAAATAATTCAAGAGTGAATGAGTTAACTCACCCCAGATGGGTAGGTCATCAATATACATCTGATACCAGTAATGGTTCTTCACTGCATATATGAAGGTCTTGAGTCGCTCCTCATTAAGGTCCACCTCACAGTATGTAGTCTTGCTGATGTCCGCTGTATGGCAGGAGACACTAATGGTAACTAAATATTGGTATGTACAGTTGCGGTCAAACATAATCATCCACATATGGGTATCTCAAACAATTTACTGTCTAATGTTTTCATGTTCACATATGATGTTATTGTTTTAAGTAGTGCATAGCTGCTTGTAGTAAATTAATAGATGGTAGTTAACCTATTTAATGGAAAGTTTATCAGCTAAGGAACAGAGGGAAGCAGTCAAAATTTTACGTGAGTTACTCCTATATGGATGATTATTTTTGACCGCGACTGTATGTGTGAATACATGCTTAACCAATAACCCTTGTACATGTATATGGAAACACAAATATTTTTAATTCCATCTTCACCGTGTATTCCTCCCTTTAAGAAGATGGTATACTTTTGACAGATTGGAGTGCCTCGATTCCTCCAAAGTATGGCAGGAAACAGACCCACATGAAGAAAAATAATGGTATCCTGTTGCCTGGAATCGTTTGGAGGAATCATTTACTCCAGATTTACCACCCAAAACAATGTGCTATATACTCCCTTAACATACATATATAAAGTCTCCAAGCCTCATTTCAAATCACACAACATATTATCTAGGTCATTGCACTGTTCTATTTCCTTGCTGACTGTTACGTTAAATATCAACACACCACCTTACCCTGGAAGTCAATGTCAAGGCCTGAGAACTCTAACTCAACTCCCTGAAGAGCCTCGCCAAGGGTCTCATGGTAGTGAGAGATCTTCTCTTTGGGTCCCACACAAAAAGGGAGAGAAAAGTAGGAGTATGTCTCCTGACGGTTGTGGTAAGGACCCACTGTGTTCATCCATAGCACCACCTCCTCTCCATCAGTATACTGCAAAAAGGGAAGGGAATTAGGATTTGCAACAGTTCAATTATACCAACCCTGACATACAAATCAGAAATATTGGCTATGTGCAGGAGTATTAATGTTGCTCAGAGAAACATAAGCCTTGAGAAATTGGGATGGCATGAACAATTTGAGGATATGAGAAATATGGTACAGTATTAATACAAGTGGTTTGATGATGAGTGTTGGAATGGGTGAAGTGAAGTATATTTTATTGGTTTGGAGTTTGCACTTATAGAGACTCTGCAAGAAGGTTACTGAGGGGCCTGGTACTGGGTGTTCCATTCAAATTTTATCAAGTAATTACGAGGAATGAAACTTTAACCTGACCCGAAATGTGTTTTCCATTCATGTGGCTCATCTTAAACTTTCCCAAAATAATAAGAATGTACAGTATAAGTATTTAGGCCTTTATGAATACCAAGATGGACATAGACATACTGGGGAAAAAAAAAAAAAAAAAAAAAAAAAAAAAAAAAAAAATCCATACAAACAGTTTACCATCCAAACAACAAATAATAATATACTGTCTAACTTACTAATACAATACACTAACTAATCTAAACATTTACCAAACCATAAGTGTGTATAACTTTAGGTAAGAATAGGCTAACATGAATAATAATAATAATAATAAACCACAAGTGTGTATAACTCTAGGTGAGACAGGTTACATGAATAATAATAACAATAATAATAATAATCCTTTTGTACTGCACTAACAAATTAATGCATTATTTTCCTCGCCGGTAACGTCATCCTCTGCAAATCCCTTGGGAGGAAAATGGGGAACTAATTACCACCTACACTACAATTCAACATCAAAATCAGCATATCAAAATTATAGAGATATGATTAAGGGGTGCGGGAATAGGGGGACAGGCTTGGGGGGGTGCGGGAATAGGGGGACAGGCTTGGGGGGGTGCGGGAATAGGGGGACAGGCTTGGGGGGGTGCGGGAGTAGGGGACAGGCTTGGGAGGGGTTCAGGGTGGTGCGGGAGTAGGGGGACAGGCTTGGGGGGGGGGTTAGGGGTGTGTGGGAATAGGGGACAGGCTTTCTACCCACCCCAAGCCTGTCCCCCTATTCCCGCACCCCCCAAACCTGTCCCCTACTCCCGCACCCCCTTAATGACTACCAATAAGAGCAGCAGTGTTATAATAATGATTGTCAAAGTCGGTGATGAATAATTACAATATTTACATACATCTTCCTCCCTTTCCTCCTCTTTTATTCCTTTATTTCTCCATTATTTATCATTATTTACTTAACAAAAAGAGAAACAAAGGAGGGAATGTTATAATAATGATCAAAGCCAGTAGTATAATGACTATAATTATGATAAACCAAGTTACATTCTTTTCTCTTTTATAACCCTTAATTTTCCATTATGCCTTCGTCTTTTATTACTTATTTCTCCATTATTTACTTGACGAAAAGAGAAGCAAAGGAGGGAATGTTACAATAATGATCAAATCCGGTTTTATAATTACGATACGATACACGCACTGCTAACGTCAACAACTGAGTTACCTTCTTTCCTCTTTTTTTAACTTAATTCTCCATTATTCCTTCGTCTTTTATTCATTATTTCTCTATTATTTACTTAACGAAAAGAGAAGCAGAGGAGGAAATGTTATAATAATCATCAAAGCCGGTGTTATAATTACGATAGGATACATGAACTGCTCACGTCAACAACTACCTTCCTTTTTTATTCATTTTTCTCTTTTATTACTCCTTATTCATCATTATCCATTATTTATCATTATCTAACTTACCAATAAGAGAAGCAGTGTTATAATAATAATCAAACCTATTGATATAATTACGATATAATAATAACAACAATTATGTACCTTCATTCACCCTTTTCCTCCTTCCTTCCTTCCTTCCTACCTTCCTCGTTTATTTATTCCTCATTTCTCCCTTATTTATCATCATTTCCTTACCGTGTGTGTGTGCTCGTCCCCCACCACTATCCGCAGCAGGTGGCCAAGCAGTAGAAAAGTGGCCCCGGATAACATAGCGGCTGGAAAACGGGTTAAAATAGGCTGGTGTGTGTTGGTGTTGTGGTGTGTTTACAGTGGTGGGTCATGGCCAGTGTTGCCACCTCATCCACTACACTACCACATTTACCCCAACTTTTATTAACGTCAGAATTTTCCCTATTTTTTTTTACCCCAATTTCAATACCTCAGCTCCAACGTCAGAATTTTCCCTTTTTTTTTTACCCCAATTTCATTCAATGTTAGAATTTTCCCTTTTACCTCAGCTTGAACGTCAGAATTTTCCTTTTTCAATGTTAGAATTTTCCCTTTTACCTCAGCTTGAACGTTAGAATTTTCCCCCTTTACCCCAACTTTTATTAACGTCAGAATTTTCCCTTTTTTTTTTTTACCCCAATTTCAATGTTAGAATTTTCCCTTTTACCTCAGCTTGAACGTTAGAATTTTCCTTTTTCAATGTTAGAATTTTCCCCCTTTACCCCCAACTTTTAACATCAGAAATTCCCCTTTTTTTAACCCCAATTTCAATGTAAGAATTTTCCATTTTACCTCAGCTTCCTTTTTACTTTAGCTTCAACGTCAGAATTTTCCCTTTTTTACTTTAGCTTCAACGTTAGAATTTTCCCTTTTTTACCTTAGCTTGATCATCAGAATTTTCCTTTTTATCTCAGCTTGATCATCATCAGAATTTCCCTTTTTGCCTTAGCTTGATCATCAGAATTTTCCTTTTCAACTTCCAGATTGGAATTTTCCTATTTACCCCAATTTCAACGTCAGAATTTTCCCCCTTTTACCAATTAGCTTCAACGTTAGAATTTCCATTTTTACCTTAGCTTCAACGTCATAATTTCCCTTTTTGTCTCAGCTTGAACGTCAAAATTTCCCTTTTTACCTCAGCCTCGACATCAGAATTTCCCTTTTTTTTACCTCAAATATCCCCGTCTGCTAGAAATTTTCCCATTTACTCTTGAACAATCTTGATAAAATTTCCCCATTGGTACCTCAAATATTCCAAACCTAGGGTAAAATGTGCACACTTGGCATTACTGGTTATGTCTGCTCACGCCACGTCAGCTGACAGAGGGCACCACCTCCCTCACAACACTATACCTACAAATATCATAGGCAGGTATTCATGTAAACAAATACCTCTATTACCTTTATTAACTGCTATCTTGCTTTAATAATTACATATTATCATCATATATTAAATTGCTTAGGTAAATGTGTTGGTGTAATTTGTCGGAGTTTTGTATTAACTTTCGGAATGGTATATCTATTTTCGTACATGTATTATGAGGTCCACATCAGATGACAGACGCCCTGCGGCTTCTACTGACGTAAAGTGTATTTACTTCCTATGGATTCTGAGTTCATTGTCAGCAAGTAAAAACTTTATAAAAAAAATCCTCAAATCAATGACAGATGCTTACTCTACATCAAACTGCTATAAAATGTTCATGTTATATTATTATTTAAATATTTTGTCCCCCGCAACCAACATATTTCAACCAACCCCTGTGTGAAGGAGTGAAGGGTATAGTGCGCATACATGTCTCTACGAATTGAATAAAACAAATTGATAAGATAAACCCATGTGAGTTGCAAACAGTGTATATTATTTTACAGAGTTAGTACAAAGGTCAGACTCGCCTTTGAAATCTCTTCAGGTTAAATTATATTATACTTGGTTTATTCGCTGCTGAGGATAGAAGTGATCATTGGACCTCTTCCTGCTACAACTACTACTCAGTCATCATCTCATTCACAAACGAAAAAGAAGAATAATGAGAGAAATTGTCCAGTCAGCCAATGAAAATCACATCCAGAGCTTACATGTCCAGACGAAAAACACGTCATCGACAAGTAGGCTACCGGTATGTATAGTGAGGCCCATCAGATCGAGTGTAAAGAAGACGTACAGTTGGACACAGGATTTTGTGGTACAGCCCAGCCTGGTGGAAGATGCTTGTCTCTCTCTAGTATCTAGTGACTATTGTCTGGTATTTGCTTATCGTCGCTATCCCACATCATAGTTTCTGCCTCAGGTGAATCTTTTTGGTCGCTAAGGAATTTCATACTGGGAGGAGCTGAGCATTTTCCACTTTGGCTGTACCACGAATAATTATATCCAGAAGAAGGGGTAGCCACCTAACTATCTCCCTTCTACGCTCACTCCTATTATCTCCTGGGTATGTTATGATAATCAGTGATAAGTACAGTACATATACATGAGTCCACTGCATACATACATATATACCATGAGTGTCAAAGATGTGTGTCTGTACTATCACCTATGTTTACAATAATGTGGATTTAAGTGACCCCGTGATGAAGTCAGAAAATTGGAGGTGAGTGAGTCCTTCAAATATTGCCACGAAACTCCACCTACAGTATAATATTGAAGGAAGGAGCTTGTTTCGTGGCATATTCAGGAGGAATCAGAAGCCACCAAGTCTCATAAACGAGCACAGGGTCCTTAAGTAGCCTCTTGAACTCGAAAGAATGGTCCGATTACTGTTCCTATGTACACGCCTCATGCATTGCACACTCTCACTCACCCTTTCCTCTTGAAGATCTTTCCCCTGATACCCAACAATACTTGTGGAATAGTATAGTGTATTGGCAAATCTAGAACACACTGATTCCTCCATATGCTATTCCAAGCAACAGTGCACCATTATTTTCGTTCATCTGGTCCTATTGTTGTTGTTGATGTTCTCCCGGGGCAAAATGGCCTCCTGCCCCACAGACCCCTGGTACACTCTGGTCGCAGTGAAAAAACAAATTAAAATAAAATTGGGGCTGTATGTCCCTATATATATATGCCTGGACTACCGAAGCACATCCCAGGGAAATGGGACCACAGCTTACTGGACCAGGGAGTCTGTATGTCCCTATATGCCTGGGCTACCGAAGCACATCCCAGGGAAATGGGACCACAGCTTACTGGACCAGGGAGTCTGGGGGTCTCATTGGGGGGAAGGTCTTTGATCCCACAGCCAGTGTTGTGGGCCCAAGTCCACGTTACCACAAGAGCTACAAGTGGGGCCGCACCTTCCATGAGACCAGTCCTGAAGGCACCATAAGGGGGAGGGAGTTTACACTGCTGTATAGTTTACACTGCTGTATACAAAGGTATAATACACCCCGTGTGTTGAAGGCACCATAAGGGGGAGGGAGTTTACACTGCTGTATACAAAGGTATAATACACACCGTGTGTTGAAGGCATCATAAGGGGCAGGGAGTTTACACTGCTGTATACAAAGGTATAATACACACCGTGTGCTGGCGGTCAAATTTGTTATATGTTTTATGTACATAAGTGTAAAGAAAGCAATAAATATTTACTTACTTACGTACTTATTTTACATATATACCCAAGAAACATGTACGTAACAATAACATTATGACGTAAATTTATAACCTGATAACACACACATACACATACACACACATACATACCCAAGAGTCATGTACGTATCAATAACATTATGACGTCAATCTATAACCTGAGAACACACACACACACACACACACACACACACACACACACACATAGTATATAAACCCGAGATAAAGGTGAGTAGTGTTACCAGTGTGTAATCAGCCGTAGGTGTGTGAAGAGGTAAACATTTGATCAGTCCAACCCTTCCTATATATTTATAGACCACTTCATTAAGGACCCTGTGATCGTGTATGAAAAGTGGAGGCTTCTGATTCCTCCTGACCATGCCACGAAACAAGCTCCTTCCATATAGGTGTGTGTGTTTCGTGGCAATATTTGTAGGACCCATTTATTTTCAATTTTCTGACTACATCACAGGGTCATTAAGGGGAGATTATACTCTTGTTACATTGGAGTGCCTTGATTCCTCCAAAGTATGCCAGGAAACAGAACCAGAAGAGCAAAAATAATAGTGTTTTGTTGCTTGGAATAGTTTGGAGGAATCAGTTGCTGCAGATTTACCAACACAAAACTTCCCCCTTAATTAACTTTAAAAAAATTGTATATTAATTTCCCAACACCCAAACTTTTTTTTTATATTATATTGATCATTAATTATTTGTGTAACACTTGAATACAGTATGTGCAGCCACAGTCAAATATCCACCGACACTTTCCTTCCATCGTAGTAAATATCTTGGTAATAAAGAACAACACGTGTATGATTTTGCAGCACCTCATAATAATAATAATTGAGGGGGTTGAGTTGACGTAAGGTGTTGTTGTTGTATGATTATATTTTGATATGATACTGATTTGTTATATTTTGATATGATACTGATTTATTGGCACGATGGAAGGAAGGTGTGGGTGGTTATTTGATTGAGGCTGTACAGAATAATGATCACTTTTAAGGGGAGATTATCTTGTTGGTGAATTGGAAGGTATCTGCTGCTTCCTTCAAACTAATGCTACGTCTGTTTTCTATCATAGTTGGGAGGAATCATTAGCCCCTTCCAAAATTATATGTCTTTTGTGTATTGCAGTGAATAATGTGTATGTGTGTATATTGCAGTGGAAAGTGTTTACGTAAGGAAGTAGCAGAGTCATGGCCAGTGTGAAGGTGGAGGCAGTGACGTCCCCTGTGACACTTGGAGAAGGACCACATTGGAATCAAAGGGAACAGGCACTATATTATGTAGACATCTTCAATCAAAATGTCCACCGCTATCATCCAGCCACATCCACACACTCCACTCTACATATTGGTTAGTTAGTTAGTTAGTTAGTTATTCTCACTCTTACACACACACACACACACACTTCACTCTACATATTGGTTAGTTAGTTAGTTATTTTCACTCTTACACACACACACACTCCACTCTACATATTGGTTAGTTAGTTAGTTAGTTATTCTCACCCTTACATACACACACACACTCTCAGCTCTACTCTACTTCACTCTACTCACACACAAGGTCAGTACACACACACACACATGAACAGTACACACACACACACACATGAACAGTACACACACCCAAGAACAATACAGTCACAAACACTAATAATAAGTATACAGGTTTCATTGGTTGAAGCTTTGAACATCAATAAAAAAAAAAAAAAAAAAAAAAAAAAAAAAAATAATAATAATAAAACTTTGAACAGTCCATCCACCAATTCACCAACGAAGTAATTCCAATGGAGATCTTATTATTGTGCATTTATTTATTTACTTACTGTCTCTCTATATAGGTATTCGACAACGCAAACCTGAATACTTTATAAGTGCTAGTGACTGTAGTGTACAGTCACGAGCAGTGATAAGTATCCAGGTGTGCTTGGAATACCTAGAGACAGTAAATTAATGTACAGCCACAATCAAATAACCACCGACACTTTCCTTCCATCGTGCAAATAAATCAGTATCATATCAAAATATAATCATACAACAACAACAACACCTTACGTCAACTCAAGCAACCCCCTCAATTATTATATTATGAGGTGCTGCAAAATCATACACGTGTTGTTCTTTATTACCAAGATATTTACTACGATAGATAGGAAAGTGTCGGTAGATATTTGATTGTGGCTGTACAAGTAGAGAGATAACACATACACGTCATCAAAACTAACTATCAATATCACTCAATCATTATCAGTAGTGCTTTAAGATGGTACTGTATTCACTTTGGGTACATTACAGCCACAATCAAATAACCACCGACACTTTCCTTCCATCGTAGTAAATATCTCGGTAATATAGAATAATACATGTATGATTTTGGTAGTAGTAGTAACATCAGTTATTTCTGTTTTAATGCAGCAGTTGTTATTGTTGTTGTTGTTGTTGTTGTACCCTCGTCAGAAATATTTACACTTCACCACCACCTCCATCACCACCAAACCATTTATAACACCACCACCACCACCAATCCATTTTCACCATCACCACCAATCTATATATTTCACTACCACTACCAATACCACCAATCCATTTTCACTACCACCACCACCAACTCCAATCCATTTTCACTATCAACATCAACAAATCATTTATTACACTTGACCCCTTCCCATCTCCAACCCAACCAGAGGGAGGCCCTGTGACCCTAGTTGTACCTCATGAGACACGTACCAACATCTTCATCGTTAGTGTGGGTCTAACTCTGGCTGCTGTGACCTGGCCTGACCCCTCCAAGTCCCACCGCACCTCCTCCTTCACCACCCTGACCTCCGTTGACCTCACCAAGCCTGACAACCGCTTCAATGATGGAAAGTGTGACCATCTGGGCAGACTGTGGGCAGGTGAGTGAGTGGTAGACTGTGTGTATGTGTGTGAGTGGTGGGTTGTGTGTGTGTGTGGGAGTGGTATAGGATGTGTGGGAGTGGTAAAGTATGTAGGAGTGGTAAGGTGTGTGTGTGGGAGTGGTATAAGTTGTGTGGGAGTGGTATAGGATGTGTGGGAGTGTATAAATTGTGTGGGAGTGTATAAGTTGTGTGGGAGCGGTATAAGTTGTGTGGAAGTGGTAAAGTGTGTAGGAGTGGTAAGGTGTGTTTGTGAGAGTGGTTTAAGTTTTGTGGGAGTGGTAATGTGTGTAGGAGTGGTAAAGTGTGTGGGAGTGGTAGACTGTATGGGAATGGTAAAGTGTGTGGGAGTGGTATAATATGTGTGAGAGTGGCAGGCTGTGTGGGAGTGGTAAAGTGTGTGAGAGTGGCAGGCTGTGTTGGAATGGTAATGTGTGTTTTAAGGACCCTGTGATCGTGTATGAGAACTGCATTGTGGCTTCTGATTCCTCATGACTATGCCACCAAACAAACCCCTTCAAGAATTATAATAGATGGCATTTCTTTGTAATAATATTTGAAGGACACATACACTAAACCTCCAATATTCTGACTACATCACAGGGGTCCCTTAAGGTGATAATTTTTTTTTTTGTACAGTTGGACATATGAATGGGTGGTACAGCCCAAGTGAAAGATGGTCAATTTCTCCCAATATCAAGTTCCTTAGTGCTAAATAGGAGACATCAGGGGCAGACGTCAGTATTGAGGATGGTAATAAAAAGCAAGTACCTGATAATAGACACAGGTTAGGTTAGGTTGGTTAGGTTAGGTTAGGTTGGTAAATAGGTGGGGCAGAAGTCAGTATTGAGGATGGTAATAAAAAGCAAGTACCTGATAATAGACACTGGTTACTCAAATGGGACAAGTATCTTTCACCTGGGCTGTACCACCCATTCATGTGTCCAACTGTACCGATGGGACTGTGTTCACCTGGATACAGTTATACAATACAATAGTTTACCTGCCCTAATTAATTCTCAGGTGTGCTCAATCAAGGTGTTTAGTCTGGGGATGTTATGAAGGTTGGAAGTATGTACAGCCACAATCAAATATCCACCCACACTTTCCTTCCATCGTTGTAAATATCTTGGTAAATAAAAAACAAAACGTGTATTATTTTGCAGCACCTCATAATAATAACAATGATAATTGAGGGGGTTGAGTTGACGTAAGGTGTTGTATGATTATATTTTGATATGATACTGATATGTATGATTTTGCAGCACCTCATAATAATAATAACTGAGGGGGTTGAGTTGACGTAAGGTGTTGTTGTAAGATTACAGTTTGATATGATACTGATTTATTTGCACGATGGAAGGAATGTGTCGGTGGTTATTTGATTGTGGCTGTACATACCTCGTTGTTTTGGTACAAGATAGTGTGCGTGGTCGGGAATTATTAAGTATAAATCATAAAATGTTAACTTTTTTTTTTTTTTTTTTTTTTTTTTTATCACTGCAGCATCTATTCAGGTTTACAGAGCCTAACAAACTACCGGGCACAAGAAATCGTACACATGTTGTTGTTGTTGTTTTCGAGGGTTTCAGAAAATGTAAGAGTATACGTAGAGCCACAATCAAATAACCACCGACACTTTCCTTCCTTCGTGCAAATAAATCAGTATCGTATCAAAATATAATCATACAACAATACCTTACGTCAACTCAACCCCTTCAATTATTATTATGAGGTGCTGCATGATCATTGTGTGGGAGTGGTAAGGTGGGGAGAAAGTGGGGAAAACAAATCAACTTAGTTTCATATCTCATTACACCAACTGTACTGTATAGCTGCTGTTGTTACCCTCCAACGCAGGGACGATGGGAAAGACTGACGTGCCCGAAAACACAGTCCCACATCAAGGCAGCCTCTTCATCCTGGGCAAGGGATGTGCCACTCCCATCCTCGATAAAGTAAGTATAAGGTATAATACTGTAGGTTTATTATGGGGTACTGGATGGAGTAGTCTGTAGGAATGTAAACAGACAGAGAAGCAAAGGGATCTACTAGAATGAAAAGGGTCATAACATGCACTCCTTACCCGATATACTGAATGCTATTTACTAAGAGGGCACTGTACAACCACAATCAAATATCCACCGACACTTTCCTTCCATCGTGCAAATAAATCAGTATCATATCAAAATATAATCATACAACAACAACACCTTACATCAACTCAACCCCCTCAATTATTATTATTATTATTATGAGGTGCTGCAAAATCATACACGTGTTGTTCTTTATTGCCAAGATATTTACTATACGATGGAAGGAAAGTGTGGGTGGATATTTGATTGATTGTGGCTGTACATTACTTTTGGTTCTTAATTACTTCAGGTGAGCATCAGCAACGGGTTGACTTGGAGTGAAGACAACAAAACATTTTACTTTGTGGACACGGGAGCGTACACAGTGGAAGCCTTCAAGTGTGACATTAATAACGCCAAAATTAGTAAGTGTGGATTAGTTAGTGGATGGATGGATGGGGATTGATTAGTGGATGGATGGAAGTTATAGCAAGCTGAGGAGCCTACATCTGTGTGTGTGTGTGTGTGTGTGTGTGTGTGTGTGTGTACTCAAGAAAGACGAAAGAAAGCATGGAGTAATGTGTTTATTATTATTATTATTATTATTATTATTATTATTATTATTATTATTATTATTATTATTATTATTATTATTATTATTATTATTATTTAGTTTAGTTTCTTGCATTTTTTTTTTTTAATGTAACGCACTCCAAGTCAAATTACAAATAATAATAATAATAATAATAATAATAATAATAATAATAATAACTTGTAGGGTTTTGTTATGGTGTTATCTTATCTACACTTGGAGATGACAGGAATTAATTAAAGTGCACGAGTGATAATTCTAGTGGATGCAGGAGTTAATTAATTAAGAGAATATATATATATAAAGTATACTTTTGTTACATTGGAGTGTCTTGATTCCTCCAAAGTATGACAGGAAACAGGTCCAGATAAACACAAATAATGAATGGTGTCCTGTTGCTTGGAGAAGTCTGGAGGAATCAGTTTCTCCAGATTTATCAACACTGTTACTACCCTCCCAACCTCGACCCCATCCAGCCAAATAATTTTAAATAAGGGTATAAAAAAATGTTTTGGGGTATTTTGGATGGCTACTGATTTCTCCAAACTATGCCAGGAAACAGACCACTTTAGAATGATAATATAGGGATGTTCTGTGTTGTAGCATAGTTTGGAGGATTCAATAACCCTCCTTCTACTGCTTAGCCCTTAAATATTAACTCCTTGTCATCCCAAAGCAAAAATCCTTCTTCTTTTAACCACCCCTTCTTTATTCGTCCCCTTCGGTGCCTCCTTCAGGTGTTACGGACTGTGTTGGACTATTACATAGCCCTTAAATATTAACTCCTTTTCATCACAAAACAAAGACCCTCCTTCTTTTAATCATCCCTTTTATATTCGTCCCCTTCGGTGCCTCCTTCAGGTGAGAGACGGACTGTGTTGGACTACCGTAAGGAGGGCATCTACCCGTCCTTTCCTGACGGCATGACCATAGATACACAAGGCAGGCTGTGGGTCGCTTGTTTCGGTGCTGGCAAGGTGGGTATCTCTCTCTGTTTGGTTAAGGACCCTGTGATCGTGTATGAAAATTGAAGGCTTCTGATTCATTTGGTTAAGGACCCTGTGATCGTGTATGAAAATTGGAGGCTTCTGCTTCCTTCTGAATATGCTACGAAACAAACAAGCTCCTTCCATATAAGGTGTGCTTCGTGGCAATATTTGAAGGACTCATTTATTTACCTCCAATTTTCTGACTACAACATAGGGTCCTTTAAGGGGAGGTATATATTCTTGTTGTTGGTGAATTGGAAGGTCTGTGATTCCTCCAAACTATGCCAGGAAACACATCACTTCAATGTTCCTAATAATAAGGAAATCTGTTGCTTGTTTCGTGTCATAGTTTGTAGGATTCTATAGCCCTCCAATTTTTCCATCAAGAGAATCTCCCCTGAACTCCTATCGACTTCGTTATCCTCATTCATATACACTCCATCTCAGGTCCACTGCATCGACCCCTTGAAATGTAAGATAGTAAGCAGTGTAGAACTTCCAACCAACAGTCTAACCTCGGTGTGTTGGGGTGGACCTAACCTAGACCACCTCTATGTCACCACCACCACCAAGATGCTCACCAAGGAACAACTCCAGGCTCAACCACACGCTGGGGCCGTCTTCAGGTGGGTGAGAGAGAGAGAGAGAGAGAGAGAGAGAGAGAGAGAGAGAGAGAGAGAGAGAGAGAGAGAGAGAGAGGCAGCTACGATACAATGACGTGGGCATGAGATAAAGGAATGCAGATGATGTTGCTATGAAAAGGAGAGAGAGAGAGGGTGTTGTTATGAAGAGAAAGAGTGTGTGTGAGTGTGTATATGCATGAGATAAGGAATACAGACTGATAAAGTTATGAAAACAAAAAAAAATAAAAGAGGGAGAGACAGGATGGGAGTTGAGGTGAGGGTGTATGTATGTATGTATGTTAGTTGCCAGGGTACAGTACAGTCACAATCAAATATCCACCAACACTTTCCTTCCATCGTAGTAAATATCTTGGTGATAAAGAACAACACGTGTATAATTTTGCAGCACCTCATAATAATAATAATAATAATAATAATAATAATAATAATAATTGAGGGGGTTGAGTTGACGTAAGGTGTTGTTGTTGTATGATTATATTTTGATATGATACTGATTTATTTGCACGATGGAAGGAAAGTGTCGGTGGTTATTTGATCGTGGCTGTACATACATTGGAGTACCTTAATTCCTCCTAAGTATGCCACGAAACAGGACCACATTAGCAAAAATAAATGTGGCCTGTTGCCTGGAGTAGTTTGGTAGGAATCATTTGTCTCCGGATTTGCGAAACAGTGTACTATAATTATATCCCTTAAGCAGAGAAGAGGTGGTGTTGGACAGATGAAAAGTTAATAGGAAAGACCACGAATGTTGCAAAAATTAATAAAGAGTGGTAATTTTATGAATGATGGTCGAAACTGTACGTATACATGATATCTGTCTATTAATCTCTGTGTATACTGTCTATTTATCACTGTCTATACTGTTTATTTATCACTGTCTATACTGTCTATTTATCTCATTCTAAACTGTCTATTTATCTCTGTTTATACTGTCTATCTAAACTGTCTATTAATCTCTGTATATACTGTCTATTTATCTGTCTATACTGTCTATTTATCTGTCTATACTGTCTATCTAAACTGTCTATTAATCTCTGTGTATACTGTCTATGTATCTGTCTATACTGTCTATCTAAACTGTTTATTTACCTAACAAATATATGGGTCTTTTTTCAGAGTAACTGGACTTGGAGCAAAGGGCAGAGCATCCCCAAACTGTACTGTAACTCTCCCAGACTCACCTCTAATGTAACTCTCCCAGACTCACTAACTTCTTCTGTAACTCTCCCAGAATCACCTTTACTGTAACTCTCCCAGACTCACCACCTCTACTGTAACTCTCCCAGACTCACCACCTCTTCTGTAACTCTCCCAGACTCACTCACTTCTTCTGTAACTCTCCCAGATTCACCAGTTTTAAAAAGAACAGATTAATTACATGTATTCATTCACCCATTTCAAAAAGCACACATGGAGATAATGTTAATTAAGTTTCAAGTGCCAGCTGGTGTCGAGCAATTATTCATATGTTTTTATTAAGTTAAGGATGAGTACACCATGGGAAAATGTAGACAAATAATAAAGTGTAGTCAAATAATAAAATGTAGACAAGTATTAAAATGAGTGCAGTATTATTGAGATGTTGGACTTTAAGTGTATCATTAACCTTTTGTGTTTTGTTTATCATTAAGGGGGAAGTTTTGTGTTGGTAAATCTGGAGCAACCGAATCCTCCAAACTATTCTAAGCAACAGGACACTATTATTATTATTTTTGTTCTTCTGGTCCTGTTTCCTGGCATATAATTATACTTTGGAGGAATCAAGGCACTCCAATGTACCAAAAAATGATTACCACCTTAAGTCATAAAAACCTTTGCCGGTGGTGCTGATTCAGAATATATAGTTTTAGGAGTGCAACCGGTTTTTTTTAGCGGATTTATAGTAGATGACGTAATTTTTATGTCGAGTTACGTCATGTTACGTCATACCAAAACCTTCGCCTGGTGATGGTGATTCAGAATATATATGGGTTTTGGATGTAGGTATGTATAACCGTTTTCCAGTTATAAGCAGACAAACAGAGACGGTTTGCCATTTATAGTATAGATGATCTGACGTTACAAATTTCATATCCAACGTTAGCAGAAGCAGTACGAACTTTCACGTCATGCTCCAAACGTGAAATGTGACGTACAGAAATGACATCCTGATCTCTCATTTCATGGACGATGTCTGTCTCCTCCATGTACAAGAATTACCTACAGCAGACAACTCCCCTGCATAAGTTCATGGACTCAGGAATCGAGCAAACAACATCGTAAGAGATCAGTAACCTAGCCAGCACATATAATTTTAACAAGGAGGGATCCATTGGACAATTTCTTGGCCTGGTCCACCGAGCCACAACACCTTCTTAATAATGAAGGGGTCGACACTTGTTATGGGAGTTGTCCCAGATACGCGAATCGTTACAAACTTAGCGTTTTCCGGTCTGATCGAAGGTTGAGTCGCCACGCTGAAAACCAAAGGGAAAACTTCCCCAGGGAGGTGATCTATGATCACAACAACCTCTCAATACACTACGATGTGGCCGCGTCTCAGGTTATCCTGACCCCAGAGCGATCAGAAGGGGGGATTCACCCCGTGCATACAAGCAAAGTTGTGATCACATAAGTTGTGATCCTATAGGCACAGAAACCTACTGTACCTAACTAGGGACAAGGAGGAAAAATGACAACTAACTATTTTTATTAAAAGAGTGCTACAACTCTGCAAAGACGGTGCAAAACACGTCCGTCTCCCACGGCTGGCGCATCAAGAATCCATCCCCTTATATATATATTTTTTTTTAATTCTTTATTTACCTTTAGTACAAGCCCCAACACTCTGGGGAATGTTGCCGCTAAATTTGGAGCCATGAAGGCTTCCCTCCACACCCAACACACCATCATGTCCACTCAGACCAACTTTCCCCAAACTCATGTTATATGGGTCGTATTTGGTCTTTATATTCATGTAATAATTCTCCTTAGCCTTCATACTCACTCAAAGGCCCAAATACCCACTCAAATCCTGCCCAAAATCACGAAAAAATATCAATAAATTTGCCAAAATCTAAAGTTTGAGTCATCCCAAAGAATCTCTAAATTTTCTGTGATGGCAGCTATAATAATCCCACTAGAGAAAATGAAGGATTGAAGGGATTACTACACCAAATCTACATGATTGGAAGAATTGTTTTCTACTTTCGTCGCATATTTTTCACTATTCCTCAGATGAAAAAATCTATTACGACAAGAGGCTTTGCAGGAATGCAATGAAACTTTGTACACTTGCTATATGATTGTATAAGTGTATTTTCACGAAGGGATTTAGCTGTATGTGTATAAAAAAACATTTATCGGATTACTACAAAAAAATATATATATATCACATTATTAGAGATGTACCAAATCAATTATCAATACTTTGCAACGAAAACGAAAGTTAGAATAGAATTTAATAGTTTCGAAATTAAAATATTCAGAAAAAAACAGTAAAATCTGGGAACATCATGATGAGACTTTGTCAACATAAGTTATCAGATACATGGTAGGAAATTGATAAGAGTATAAATACAGGAAAACGTTAATTGGTAGGTTTTTCGGGCGAGTCACCGTGGAAAAAGGGACTTCCCAGCGGCTGTATGCTTCTTCCCCTACAGCTCTCATCCTAAATTGTTGTCTGTTAAAAATAATTAACCTTGTCACACCAGCTAGCCTTATATACACCTATCATATCAACAACACTATACAGCTTGTTATTATGTTATTATGGTGTTATTATAGTGTTCTGAACCACTAGATATGGGACAAACGATTAATTTCCAGGCTGTCAGAAAAGATCCCCTTCCCTCATACTACAGAATCCAGTTTATCCTTTTGTTCTGTTGTTAAGACACGGAATTAGCCCAAGGGAGGAATTTGTTGTTGGTAAATCTGGAGCAAATAATTCTTTCAAACTATTCCATGCAAGCAACAGAACACCATTATTTTTTTTTTTTTTTTCATCTGGTCCTGTTTCCTGGCATACTTTGGAGGAATCAAGGCACTCCAATGTACCAAAAAAGAATTACAACCTTAAGCGGCCGACACTTGTGCACAAAGCATAACACATATAGTAAGTACAGAACGTAGGATAAGCTTAAGGGACCTAGCTGTGATGTAGTCAGAAAATTGGAGATAAATGAATCTTTCAATTATTGCCACGAAACACACACACCTATATATGGAAGGAGCTTGTTTCGTGGCATGGTCAGAAGGAATCAGAAGCCTCCAATTATCATACACGATCACAGGGTCCTTAATTAAGTAAAAGATGGTTTGGTTTGGTTTGGTTTGGTTATTGTGGCTTTCAAGGATAATACACTTTTGGTACAGTAGGACTTTGGAGTGCCTCGATTCCTCCAAAATATGCCAGGAAACAGGACCAGATTAACAAAAATAATGGTGATGGTCTGATGCTTGGACTATATAGTTTGAAGGAAATAATTGCTTGCTTCAGAATTACCAACAATGTATTCTCCCCTTAATTAATTAACGCCTATCGACTTTGTATTATGTATTGGTAGAGTGATAGAGTGTGTGTGTGTATGGGTGTGTGTGTATCTGGAGAAGTGTAGGCTACAGTGTGTGTGTGTGTTGTGTTGTGTCTGTGTGTGTATTTGTTTATGGGGGTGTATGTATGTATGTGGAGAAGTGTACAGTACGTGTGTGTGTGTGTTGTATGGTGTCTCTGAGTATATGTGTGTATGGGGGTGTGAGTATGTGGAGAAGTGTAAGTATGTGTGTGTGTGTGTGTTGTATGGTGTATGTGAGTATATGTGTGTATGGGGGTGTAGCCTATGTATGTGGTAAAATGTATAGTATGTGTGTGTGTGTGTGTGTGTTAGACTAATAAGATCTTGTACCATTGGGTTTGGGCTAGTACAGGCCTATGGTAGTAGGAGAAATGTTTAAGGTTTAAAGTTGGTTGGTTGAGAAGGAAATGAGCCAGCTGGTGAGGAAGGAAGGCATATATATGAAAACTGAGGTCCATTTTGAGAAAGTAGAAAGAGAAAATGAAATGAGGGAGGCATCGATGAAGGTGTTGTGCGTCGAAGGAGTTGAAAGAAAATAATATACTGGCTGGCACCCACACCAGGAGGACAACAAACGGGACCCGTGAGAGATGGAAAGGAACTGACGAGGCCGAGGGAGAGGCATGCTGGGAGCTGGAGGGCAGGCAAGGCAAGGCAACTGTCTGACTGTAGTGAACCCAGACAGTTTCCTAGAGTCACTCACACAGACTAGTCAGCTTCTCAGTTTCTCACTCGCAGTCAGCAGCGCCCACCAGACAAACAGACAGACAGTGAGGCTCAGTGGTCGTGGAGGGGAGGACGTGTTGCATGCGGCTCGAGGATTGTGTTCTTATTCACCCCATACCATATTATCTCTCGCCCATCCTTTCCTTAATTCATCTTAGTATGGCCCTTCCTGAAAATAGAAGAGGGACAGTGAGGAGATGATAACGTCCAGGGGGTGACAGACAACACAAGGGAGTCGATGGGTCTAAACAGAATACTACAAGGTAAGCTTCTTCTGCCCCATGTCATTTATTTTCACTTTCTACCCAAGCCACCCCATGTAGCAACCAAATGTTATCCTTCTCCACCTCCTCCCCCTTCTCCTTTTTCTTCCCTCTTTTCGACTACAATACGTTCTCATTATTCAATTATTATCTCTTTCTTCATTCAGTTTTGTCTCTGTCTTTACTGTATATAGTTTGCTTCCTTACTGTATCTCATTCATTCAAGTATTTCCTTTTTCTTGTGACTCTCTCCTCCTCCTTCCCTCTCTTCTTTTATATTCTGTGTGTCGTCCCGCTAAGCCTACTTGTTTTGTATATCAACTAATCGTCTTCATTTTTGTCTCTAAAGTGTATCGTGTTGTTGTCTCTCTTCTGATACTGTTTGTCTCTCTCGTTCTTTTCATTTATGTAATCTATATTTCGTAACTTTTGTTTGTGTACATCTCTGAATGAATCTCTTCGTTCATTAATATCACAACTCTCTTATAGTCCCATTTATTATATTCCTCCACTTTAGTATTTCCTCCTATGTTATTCCTTCCTATGTTCTTACTCTTTCTTCATTATTTCCTTTAACTCGTATCTTTTCCTTTTCTCCCCTGTTCGCCTCTATAACTCTAACCCCTTCGTTACATTTCACTTTCTTTTCCATCTAAATCTATATATACATGTATTTATATATTTCCCTATAACCACATCGTCGCCTAATGCATAGCCTAATGTCATCTCCAGCCCAGCCAGCCTGTATGTGTTCTCCCTTCACCACACACACACACACTTTCCCTTTCCTCCTCTTCCCCTTCTCTCCACTTTCACGGCCTGCTGCCTGTTTGTCGAGTGACGTAACTTTCCGTAACTTCATTAATTAAACACCTCCACCACGCATGCAGTTCTCTAAAGTACAGTAACCTTCCCACAGGCCATGACAAACTTATGATAATTAAGCAAACTTATGATATGCAAACTTATGATATGCAAATTTATGATATGCAAACTTATGATATGCAAACTTATGATATATGCAAATTTATGATATGCAAACTTATGATATGCAAACTTATGATATATGCAAATTTATGATATGCAAACTTATGATATGCAAACTTATGAAATATGCAAATTTATGATGTGCAAGTTTATGGTATGCAAACTTATGATATGCAAACTTATGATGTGCAAACTTAGAAACAAACATTTTTTTTTTATACACCAGCCCAAGGGATGAAATTGCAGAGTATCTATTATTCCCTCTTCTTTACAATGAGTATTATAATGGTATCGTTCTTCTTAAAACATTCAACAAGCTAGAGGTAATGAAGGAGAGGGTATAGTTTTGGCATTTTTTAAGATAATGATTCCTCCAAACTATTCCCAACAACAGGTCATCGTTATTTTAAAGAAACGTGACTAACTTGTGTGTGTGTGTGTGTGACAGACTTGTGTATGAGTGTGTGTGTGTGACAGACCTATGTGTGTGTGTGGTTAGTGATTTGTGTGTGTGACAGACCTGTGTGTGTGTGACCGAATTGTATGTGTGTGGTTGGAGACTGGAGTGTGTGGTTAGAGTATATACAGTAGGTGGAGTGATGAAATGTGTTGGATGAAGGAGAGTGTGGAATGGATGGATGGATGGGCGAATGAAGAGGTTGGCTAGGCTAAATGTCGTCAGGCCACTTTCACCCTTCCTTGGCTGCTCACACTATACTTCACATGCCTCCACCTTCTCTTTCTCTCTCTCTCTCTCTCTCTCTCTCTCTCTCTCTCTCTCTCTCTCTCTGTACATAACTCACCCATCTCTCTCTCTGTACATAACCTCCATATCTCTCTCTCTCTCTCTCTCTCTCTCAGAAAGAGTGAGAGAAAAACAGGGTCTCTCTCTCTCTCAGAAAGAGTGAGAGTGAGAGAGAAACAGGGTCTCTCTCTCTCTCTCTCTCTCTCTCTCTCTCTCTCTCTCTCTCTCTCTCTCTCACCACTATTTACTTTAGCATTGTGGAGATATTTAGAAGGTAGCATGGGAGGTAAAGGGAGAACAAGCCAGAAAAAAAATATATGTATAATAATACAAAAAATGTGTAGAACAAGAAAACATTTGAAGTGAAGCTCGACTCGTGGAATGTAATGAAAATATGTGAAGGGTTTGTTGTTGTTGTTGTTGTTGATGGTGGTGATGGTGGTGATATTGGTGTTGTTGTTATTCTTGTTGGTGGTGGTGGTGGTATTCTTTTTTTTTTTTTTTTTGCTTCTAGTTCAGGTTATGGGTGGGATGAAATTCTCTTGTTGGTAAATTGGAAGGCTACTGATTCCTCCAAACTATCCTAGGAAACAAAACGCCTCTGTGTTATACTAATAGGGGATCTGTTTGGTGGCATAGTTTGGAGGAATCAGAGACCTTCCAATTCACCAACAAGATAATCTCCCTTTAAGCCTAATGTACCTACCTAAAGTGTATTATTACCCATTTAAGGGAGGAATTTGTTGTTGGTAAATCTGGAGCAAATGATTCTTCCAAACTATTCCAAGCAACAGAACACCATTATTTTTGTTCATCTGGTCCTGTTTCCTGGCATACTTTGGAGGAATCAAGGCACTCCAATGTACCAAAAGAAAATTATTATACCACCTTAAGGGACCCTGTGATATAGTAAAACATGTGTGTGTGTGTAGGGTAGGATGAGACGGTGTGTGTGTGTGTGTGTGTGTAGCATAGGGGAGTATGAGACAATCTGTGTGTTCTTACCTATTTGTTCTTACCTATTTCTATCTTTACAGGATTGAGTCAAGCTCGTAATGTTCATGTATTTTAAAACCCGATTATCATATTTTTCTTTAAAGTTATGTATGTTTTTGGCAAACACCACTACTTCTGGTAATTTGTTTCATTCGTCTATTACTATTTCTGTACATCTTTGTCTCCCCTTTTACTTAATTTCTCACTATGTCCTCTCATTGTAGGTATTCCTTGTTGACACAAGTTCTATATAGGACAATCTTATCTTTTCTTTTTCTGTGACACATTTATAAACCATAATCATTTCTCCTCTTTCGTTGTTCTTCCAGTTTAGGTAACTTTAGTTTCTCTAGTCTTTCTTCATAGCTAAGTTTTCTCAGACTTGGTAGCCATCTTGTTGCTGCTCTTTGTACTTTTTCTAATTTGGTGGTATGTTTCATTAAATGTCGGTTCCATATTACTACCGCATATTCCAAGGTAGGCCTTATAAAGGATGCGATTATTTTCTTACCAATAATAACATCATAAGGGTACATGAAAAATTAAGAAAATATTTGTTAGTGAGAGTAACTACAGCATCAGCAGCAGCAGCAGGTGAGTGAGTGAGTGTCCTCTTGCCCTTGAGCAGTAACCCCAGCAGGCCAAGGAAAGGAAGGTATGTATAGGCTAGGCAGGTAGCTGATCAAACCAGTATAAAAGTAGTAGAAGTTCTGGTTGGTGTTGGTGGTGGTGGTGGTGGTGGGTGTGTTAGTGTTGGTTGGTGGGAGGGAGGGAGGCAGGGAGGGCGGTGACCACTCCTGACCTTTGCTAAGATATTCTGCACCCATCACCACTCACTGTCACCAAAGATGTATGACACGGATGTTGCATTATTTTGTCTCCTGGGGGATGGGACTAACTTTAAGGGAGAAATTTTGTGTTGGTAAATCTGGAGCAACTACTGAATCCTCCAAACTATTCCAAGCAACAACAGAACACCATTATTTTTGTTCATATGGACCTGTTTCCTGGCATATTTTGGAGGAATCAAGGCACTCCAATGTAACAAAAAAGAATTACCACCTTAAGGGGAGATTCTCATGTTAGAAAAAAAAAAAAAAAAGGGAAGGCTACTGATTCCTCCTAACTAAGCAAGGAAGAAAATAGACTCCCTCAGTGGTACTAATAGGGGATGTGTTTCGTGGTATAGTTTGGACTGTACTTTGAAGGAATCGACTAAGGCACTCCACTGTACAGCCACAATCAAATAACCACCAACACTTTCCTTCCATCTTGCAAAAAAAATCAGAATCATATCAAAATATAATCATACAACAACACCTTACGTCAACTCAACCCGTACAGTTATTACTATGAGGTGCTGCAAAATCATACATACATACATGTGTTGTTCTTTATTATCAAGATATTTACTACGATGGAAGGAAAGTGTGGGTGGATATTTGATTGTGGCTGTACCAAAGGTAATATATACAATCTATCTCCTTCATAATCGTGGTTCCATTGCTTTTACTTGCTTGACATTCACATTCCTCAGTGTTGTTGTCAAGTTGTCAAGCTTTATAACTGATGTAGGAACAAGACAAGTAAGAAGGAGGTTTGGTGGTTTAAGGGGATAGTACAGTGTTGGTAAATCTGGAGCAACTGATTCCTCCAAACTATTCCAAGCAACAGGACACCATTATATTTGTCCATTCTGGTCCTGTTTCCCGGCATACTTTGGAGGAATCAAGGCACTCCTATGTACCAATAGTGTATAATCCCCTTAAGGGGGTGCGGGAATAGGGGGACAGGCTTGGGGGGGGGTGCAGGAGTAGGGGACAGGCTTGGGGGGTGCGGGAGTAGGGGGACAGGCTTGGGGGGGTAGGGGGGTGCAGTAAAATAGGGGACAGGCTTTCTACCCACCCCAAGCCTGTCCCCCTATTCCCGCACCCCCCTAAACCCCCCCCCCCAGCCTGTCCCCCTAATCCCACACCCCCTTAAGAAAATGCAGCAACAACAACAACAACAACAGATTTGATAAGACACAGAATTATGAAAGTCAATGAGGGATTATATTTACATTCGGGTTTGGTGGCCTTTTTCACCTTCAAAATATTAATAATTTAAATAATAAACTCCTGTATTATTATTCTACTACTACTACTACTACTACTACTACTACTACTACTACTACTACTACTACTACTACTACTACTACTACTACTATTACTACTACCACTACTACTACTACTACTACTACTACTACTACTACTACTACTATTACTACTACCACTACTACTACTACTACTACTACTACTACTACTACTACTACCAAAGAGTATAGCGAAATCTTTCTTACATATTTTGCTACTACGATAACTACTACTACCACCAAATAGTAAAGAGATATTTCTTATACTTTTTGCTATTACTACGACTACTACTACTACTAATACTTTACCACAGTAATAGTAAATAGAAGGACATTCAGTGAAATATTTACCTATACAACAGAATCTTTAACTACTGTAAACAATAAAATCTTACCATAAAATAAAAGTGGTGGTGGAGGTATAGAAAGTGACCTGGGAAGAAAGTGTAGAAGATGGTTGAGGTGATGTGAGTTGAGGGAGGAAGCCAAACAAGGGATGGCTTTACTAACACACTTGGTATAAAGGGTAGAACTCTCTTCTTGACACTCCCTTCCTTCCTCCCTCACCCCCCTCCCTTCCTCTCTCACCTCCCTCCCTTACTCACGCACTCCCTCCCTTACTCACTCACTCCCTCACTCCCACGCATAGTTTTCACTGACAGTCCTCACAAGGAAAGCAATTTAAACTGGTTAACACAGTCCAGTTTGAGAGTGTCATGGGTGTGTTTTGGACTGAAGGCCTGGACTGTATGGTTCACGTATATGCTTAAAAACTGGCCCTCAGTTCAGGTGGACTGAAGGCCAGTCTGAACGTGTATGTGGCGGCCTGCAGGCCAGACGTCAGTTCTGTACCAACCATCGTTGTGGGATGATCGTTTGTTTGTACACAACATAGGCTACAGGAAGGTATGGTTATTTTATGACAACACAAGGTTTTCCGGTCTAAATTTATAGACCTGTACAGAGAATTAACATATTTATGGAAGGTGAAAAGTGATGACTATTGTGACAGAAATAGAAAAGCAGCAGCTATATGATGTTCTCGTCACCAAAGAAAAAGACCCATCTTATTAAATAATCATGTGTTAAAACTAACCTTCAAATACTAATGTTAAAATTAATCCTAAATTCGTCCTAGTACTTGTGCTGATATTGCAGTTGATTACTTCAAATCCTCATTAATCATCTTCAGTAGTGAGGAACTTCAGTGTTGTTGTTGTTGTTGTTGTTGTTGTTGTTAGCGTCTCATGAACAGATATTGAATTACTCATGTACAGTATGTGTCTTCTTTCTTAATGAGAGGTTCAATGACTGGCACCAATTTGCACTAAGTTAGTTTCTTCTTAGTCCATGTGTTGAACTAATCACCACTCTTCAACCTGAGATATGCTGAAAGTCGTGTGTGTGTGTTAGTTAGTTAGTTAGTTATACATTTATATATTTGCTTCATTTAGTCCTACCTTTCCTTTTTTCCATTTCCATCATTATTGCTGCTTGGCTTAGTAGAAAAGTGTCCATATCCTGGGGTACAAGAAGGTGTCACTATTGTGTTGTCTGGGTGAGAACTGAGGATTGGACTTGAGGCAAAACTGAATAGTGTATGGCCAAACCAAGTGGCCTTCAGGCATGTCAGTTCAGTCTCCTTTCCTCACACATATACCCTACTCACTCCTTCCTCCCGTACACTTTCCATCTCTCTTCCCTCATTCCTCCCACACACTTTTCATCTCTCTTCCCTCCTTCCTCCACACACTTTCCATCTCTTCCCTCTTTCCTCCACACACTTTCCATCTCTCTTCCCTCCTTCCTCCCACACATAGGCCTACTCACTCCTTCCTCCCTTCCCCACACATAGGCCTACTCACTCCTTCCTCCCACACACACACTTCCCATCCTCCTTTTCTTCATCCCACACATGCACACTTTTCCTCCTCCTTGGCTCCCTCCCACACACACTTTCCCTCTCTCCTCCCCTCCTTCCATCCACACACGCACACCATCCCTCTCTCCCTCCATCCCTTCCTCCCTCCCAAGCACACCCTCCCTCTCTCCTTCCTCCCTCCCAAGCACACCCTCCCTCTCTCCTCCCTCCCTCCCAAGCACACCCTCCCTCTCTCCTTCCTCCCTCCCAAGCACACCCTCCCTCTCTCCTCCCTCCCTCCCAAGCACACCCTCCCTCTCTCCTTCCTCCCTCCCAAGCACACCCTCCCTCTCTCCTCCCTCCCTCCCAAGCACACCCTCCCTCTCTCCTTCCTCCCTCCCACCCACACATGCCCTCTCTCCTCCTTCCTCCGACACATGCACTCTTCCCCTCTCCCCTCCCTCTCTCCCTACCACACACACACACACACACACACACACACACACACACTTTCCCTCTCTCCTCCTCCCACCCACACTTACTTTCTCTCCTTCCTTCCTACAACACATACTTTCCCTCTCTCCTCCCCATCTTCCTTCCATACACACTCTTCCTCTCTCCTCTCAACACATGCACACTCTCCCTCCTCCCTCCTACACATACACACTCTCTCTCTCCTTCTTCCTACAACACATACTTTCCCTCTCTCTTCCTTCCCCATCACACTCTCTCCCTCTCTCCTCTCTCTCTTCCTTCCTACAACTCATACTTCCCCTCTCTCCTCCCTCTCTTCCTTCCCCTACTCTCTCCCTCCCTCAGATGATTACACCCCTAAGGATACCTCACTCTCCCTCCCTGACATTCCTACGATGGTTGAATCTTCCCCAGTGCTGGTGTGGGATGTGTAAATAAACAGTGTCTGTCCTGCTTCGAGGGACGCGTTGCCTTCTGGTTAATATTATAGAGAGAGAGTGAGTTAGTTACAGTAAGAAGCTATAAAGTGGTGTAGGTCTACGTGTTTATATGAAGAGGGATGGTCATAGGCTGCAAAGGGAATGTTGTGTTTAATGAAGGGATACTGGCACTGAGAGAGAGAGAGAGAGAGAGGGGGGGGGGTGGACCAGTGGACTAACCTGTGTTTGTGTGTGTGAGAGAGAGAGACCTTGTTTCTCTCTCACTCACTCTTTCTGTGAGAGAGAGAGAGAGAGAGAGAGAGTTGGATAGGGATAACAACCTCACATAACTTTTAGAGGACTGACACACAAACAGTGAACAAACAACAACCTTCACCACCACTATACAGTATGTCAGTCAGTGGGACCTCAACTCTCTCTCTCTCTCTCTCTCTCTCCTCTCTCTCTCTCTCTCTCTCTCTCTCTCTCTCTCATAGGTTACTCGTGTTCACTGGTCTCTCTCTCTCACTCACTCTCTCCATCTCACATAGGTTACTCGTGTTGTTCACTGGCCTCTCTCTCTCTCTCTCTCTCTCTCTCTCTCTCTCTCTCTCTCTCTCTCCTCTCTCTCTCTCTCTCTCTCTCTCTCTCTCTCTCTCACACACACAATTTATCTTCACGTATATAAACAAAGTAAAAAAAATGGCAATGAATCGACCATTTCAACTCGACCCTAAAAAATCATCAGTTTTCGGAGTTAAGGGAATATATAGCATACTTCTGGGCTTCTTCTTGATTCCTCCAAAGTATGACAGGAAACAAGAACAACAGGTTAATTAACACAAAATAATGGTGGTCTGTTTGTTGCTTAGATTAGTTTGGAGGAATCAGTTTCTTTCTATTTATCGTATAACTGTATTTACCCACTTAAGGCGGAAGTTCTCTTAAAACCCAACCACAAATTTAGTTTTACAATGTGAGAGCAACCTTGGTGGTGAAGGTTGACGGAGTGAGGAGGGGGATGGAGGGATGTGTGAAGGGAGGAGGGAGTGAGGGGGGGGGAGAGAGTGTGTAGGGAGTAGGAGTGAGGGGAGGGGAGAGAGAAGGGAGGTGGAGGAGTGAGAGGGAGGGAATGTGTGGTGAGGGAGTAGGGATGAAAGGAGAGAGTGCGTGTAAAGGGAGGAGGGAGGGAGTGTGAGGGGAGGAGATGAGTGAGGGAAGGAGGGAGGGAGGGGAGAGTGAAGGAAGGAGTGAGAGAGTGAGTGTGAAGGGAGGAGGGAGGAGGAGTGAGGGAATGTGTGAAGGGAGGAGGAGGAGTGAGGGAATGTGTGAAGGGAGGAGGAGGAGTGAGGGAATGTGTGAAGGGAGGAGGAGGAGTGAGGGAATGTGTGAAGGGAGGAGGAGTGAGGGAATGTGTGAAGGGAGGAGGAAGGGAGGGAGAGTGAAGGAAGGAGGAAGGGAGAGAGTGAAGGGAGGAGAGAGGGAGGGGGAGAGAGAGTGTGTGTAAAGGGAGGAATGAGGGAGTGTGAAGGAAGGAGGAGGGAGAGAGTGAATGCAAAGGGAAGAGAGAGGGGAGGGAAGGGAGAAGGCTTAGAGTGAAGAGAGTATTAATTAAAATGAAGTCTGTCATGTTGAAGAATTAGGCATGGGTTATAGATTCTACTTCCAAACTATTCCAAGAAACACAGATGCCATATTAGTAGCATTGAAGGTGTCTGTTTTCTAGTATAGTTAGGATCCAATTTACCAACAATAATATCTCCCTTTTCTTACATTGGAGTGTCATGATTTTTCCAATTAAATTATACCAGGAAACAGGATCAGATGAACAAATATAATGGTGTTCTGTTGCTTGGAATAGTTTGGTGGAATCATTTACTCCAGATTTACCAACAGTGATCTTGTATGGTAATTGGAGGCTTCTGATTCCTCCTGACTATGCCACGAAACAAGCTCCTTCATAATATTGCTAGTGGTGGTAGTGGTGGTGTTGGTGGTAGTGGTGGTGGTGGTGGTGTTGGTAGTGGTGGTATTAATGGTAGTGGTGGTATTAGTGTTAGTGTTAGTGGTAGTGGTAGTGGTGGTAGTATTAATGGTTGTGGTGGTGGTAGTGTTGATAGTAGT